>LVVV01432149.1:0-13515 GCA_001676325.1 Amphinemura sulcicollis
GTACGCTAGAGTAGCCTAACAGTGTTCGGCAGAAATCGAGTAGATTTAGTTCTGAAAAATGTCCGCTACCGTGTTCGGCGGTTTTAGAGCAAGTCGGGTAGAGAAGGTTATAGCAGCTTTGAGCAGGATTTCGTGCTTCCGCTCGAGTGGTGGTGTGAGAGCTTCTGCTTTATTTACTTACAGATTCTGGTACATAAGCATCGTGGCATGCTACAGAAACTTAACAACATGTACTTGGCATCACATGGCAGATGATCTTGACCTAGAGTATAATATTTGGCTTGTTAATGGCAATCCAAATGTCAGCAGCTACAATCCATTGCTGTATCAATTTTCTTTTGACCGCCAGGTGAGAGATTAAATTTTTTACTTTAATATCCCTGTCACTTTTTGGTGCTCTTTTAAATGTCACACACTCTTAATATCCTGGTTTCTTGTCTCAGCTAAGTGGCAAATACAACATTTTTTAAATTACCAGGGATGCATAAAATTAGCTCCATTCGGGATCTCAGTGATCTCTGAGTGATCCCTTAAGTTAATATATCCCTTAATAATAAAATTCGCTCCAATTCAGTGAAAGAGGTGTATATTATGATCTTTTGTGATATGTGAGCAAAGATTATCATTCACATGTGTATCAAGTTTCTTACTGCATAAGGTATTCCAGTATCCTGTGTTGATTCTAGTGAAATTATGAATATCTTAAATTTCTTTCTAATAAGTTTCGTTTTTTCCAGGACACAGTGGAGCTTTATATAATTTTCTTCATGACATATTTGGTCCTGGTTCCTTTTCAACTGTACGCAGCGATGCGTCAACGTCATCCTGTTACACGGCTCTTTACAGTCAGCCTTATTCTGGAGTTTTTTGCACTTTGTTTGATTCTCGTCCACGTGCTGAAGTTCTCGATCGACGGAGTTGGTGTTCACCAAGTTGCAGTTGCCGGGGATATTTTGGATATCTTGTCTCGAGTAAGTCTATCAAAATATTGAATGATAATAAATAATAATGGTATTTAAATAACATGACGAAGTAAAAGTAATTAAGGAAAATGTGCCAAAAGCCTGGATAAAATGAAAGCTAGGAAAGAGAAAGGAAATGCACCTTACCGAGAAAATGTGAAAATAGGCTGCGACAGAACTTGTAGACGGAGTTAACGTTTTGGCGACTGCCTTCTTCAGTTACAGATGAGAAATGAATCAATTGATTCATTGTAAGCTGCATTTCCTTTCTATTTTCTATTTTCCTTTCATGAAGAAGTAAGGAAAGGAAGAAGGCAATGTACTTTTCCCTATCACATTAACTCTTATTATCAATCCTTTTGGTACATTTTCTACCAAGCTTAATAGAAATATTGAATATGGCAAACATTTAGGACTATTGGCATAGCAATTTTTATCATGTGCTTTGCCAGATTGGATGGCTGTGTCTTTTCATTGTTATTCCGACAGCGGCTGATAGCATCATGATATCATTCAATATGGGTTCTTATTTCACGAATTTCACCCCCGGGATGCTGGAGGCTATGGGCTGCAAGAGGCTAGCTCGGGTTTGGTCTGGCTCATCCTTGCAACTCCTGCCTGCTGAGGGTAGGCAGGCCGGCAAGCCAGATGATGCCCGAATTGCCCCTTGCAAAGCTTGACACCAAAATCGAATGAAAATCGCATATTTGGTTTCAGCAAACTTTTACTGTACCATTTGCTCTTTGGGCTGTAGGAAAAAAATACAAAGACACAAAAACGTATACTTTATAGCAGACTGTTCTTCAGAGAAGAGACGCGCGACACTCGAATCGCTAATCCCGCTCATTTTTGCAATGGCGTGAAAAAAGCCAAAAAATCTCCCAAAAGGTCATTCCCTAAAAACTATAGCTTGTTGCAGTGAGGGGGGGAGCACTTTTCATTGCTAGTAGCAAATCCACCCTCAAAACACAACGCAAGCCCCTGGAGACTTGTTATAGATATTTTGTATCGTAAAGATGCAACGGGTCACCGTTGAAAAATCTTCGAAAACACGTGTAAAATATTAGTGTAAGGTCCAGATTGTAACAAGCAATATACTGGGTCTTTTATGCTATAAAAATCTTGAGTTGATACTGTCGCCGTCGACATTCTCGAGTTAGGGAGTCAGCATAGTAGGGAATTATCAAGCCGCCAAGCATAGCATAATTTTATACACATCCGCCCACTGTACTCGCTTGAGTAGTCAAACTAATAGTATGATACGTTAAAGTTAAGTCTAAATACGCATTTTATCGAAAAACAAGTCGAAATATTATATTATTTTTAATATAACGCGATTAAAATATCTCGCCTGATCACGTTAAAAATCGGAATTTAGATCATAAGCCAATGGCATTTTTTTGCGGATTTTTGACAAATTTAATTGTTTTGTAGTTCACTCATACCATTCAAACGTGTAGCTACTCAGGTAAAAATAGGAGAAGTAATACACGAAATCACTCTTCGAACAGGTGTACTCGAGCGAGTACAGCCCTACTTTTTTATTAGTTATTTGTAACCGTTATATCCTTTAGCATCCATTAAAAACCCGATGGAACATTTAAATCCAATCTGAAGTGTGAACGTTTTTGTACTTTCTAGACAATTTTCATGCTACTGCTACTGCTGCTCGCAAAAGGCTGGGCAGTTACGAGGCTCGAGCTCACGTGGAAGCCGCTAGTTTTCTCAATCTGGTTTCTGTATGGCGTCGTACACATTCTACTTTATGTGTGGAACATGGTAAGGATTTTTAGCCTATGCTGAATGAATAGGAATGCTTCAGGCACTGTTGATTTATATCTACAGCTCAGAATAAAATGGAATGTATTTATATTACTACATTATGTTTACATTTGGCTTTGCCTCTATTGATGCTTCTAATTGTCTCAATGTCTTGATTACAGACTGAGGTGGATATCATCGAAGATATAGATGAGTACCAAACTTGGCCTGGGTGGCTCATCATAGTATTCCGCACGCTCATAATGATCTGGTTTTTATTCGAGCTAAGAAATACTATGATGTACGAGCACAACACGCAGAAACTGAATTTCTTCCTCCACTTCGGTGCATCCGCTTTAGTGTGGTTCATCTACCTGCCTATTATCGCACTGATTGCCCTTCAAGTTTCTGCCCTCTGGAGATTCAAACTACTTCTAGGTAAGTAACAGAGTAATATGTTTGTGAACACAAATTGAGTTCCATAGTAAGATGATCACAACGATTATTGTGAAGAGAAAGTGAAGCCAAACCATTGAAAAAACCCCAAACGGGAATTGCTGTTGTTCCTCAATCCTGGCGTGCACTCCAACACCTAAATGATCTTAATGGGTTCATTACCAATATGTTGCAAAATGTATTTTTTTCATGAAATTAGTCAAGATCTGGCCCTCAATCAGCGGGGTTGTGCTTTTCCATCTGTTTTCCGTGATTCTTTGTACAGGCTAAAGATCAGAGCTTTGTTTTATACAAAAATATGTAATTCACTGGCACTTCTTGCAACTAACACAAAATCAAAGTCCTTCCTTGAAATATGACAAAAATTCATATTTGGTACATGCTTTCACAAGTAATGTCAAGCGTTTCAAATTCCAAGATAAGCAGTTATTTCTTATTAGCTGTTGAGTTACAGCTTTCAAAAATCAATTTCTCAGACAAGATTATAGAAGGGACCATAAAACTCTTTGGTCCTCATGAGGAAAGCAGTATTTTCTTTAGGAAAAACATATTGGTCATGAAGGTTCACTGAAATGTCAACAGAGTTTAAAATTCTTTGCACATACTTATCAATCATAAAGAAAGAAACGTAAAAACGTTCTGGTCAACGGTTCAATACTAATCCATCAATTGACTCCTGTCCAGGCATAACATACTCAGCAGACTGCCTGGCGTTTTGTGTGATGACGCACCTTCTCTGGCCCACTCGCAGCGAGCAGTATTTCCTGCTGGCAAACGTCCTCGACTTAGGCGACGAATTGGATGAGTTCAATGAAGCTCCACACGTAATCAACAATTATATACCACTCAATCACAACACTATATCTTCGGAGCCGTCGGACTTCACCAAAGTAATAGCGTGAGCAGTATCACTAACCTAACTTGTCTTCACTCATTATCATTACATTGGCAAAACTGCTAAGTGTCCTTACATTTTTCATTGAAAAAATCTTAACCTTCTGCTTGAATATAAGGGTTGTGATTGACACGTTGACTTTTTGTAAGGTTAAAAACGTAAATAAATAGACGTAAATGGCAAATAGCCAAAGTTGCTGATGCCCCATTAAACTGCACAATTTAATTCAAGTTCGTCAGTGGATTTGGAAGTGGTTCAAATGGGAATACAATTGCTATATTAATGTGCCAATTAGATGGTGTTGACTTACGATATAAGATATTGTTAATTGAAGATGTGTCCATAGCCATACTCTTATTGTTGTAATTGTTTATTGATTAATTGTCAAACCAATCAAGGACTGGACTTACATTTTTGACATTAGAGTGACTGATGAGTTCATATGTATTGGTCAATGGGACTTGACATTTATTTCATGCTTTCTTACACTTGTGTGTTGTGATAGTGTTTGTAGGCTGAGATGATCTAGTATTATTCTACAGGTGACGCAATCGGCTAATGCAAACGTAAGTTGTAGCTCTCTCTAGTTAGCTGCATATCCATCCGTAAAGCAAGGTCTCCTATTGCAACTGTTCTTTGATAATTTTTTATAATGTTTCTGTATTTATCTTGGCTTCTTCGTGAACGTGATACTGATAAAAGAATGCAATAGTAGCAATTACTAATTAGGTAGCTAAGAAATAAAGCCAATGTGATAAACATTAAGGCCAGATTCAGCCATGGAAACGGTTGGCAAAGTACTTGTAAATTACATAGGAGGAACTATACATGCGTAGTGTTTAATTATTTATAGTAATTTTGTATCTAAAAATCCAAAGAATTGTAGGTCATAAGAGGCATATCTCAACAGGAAATACCTACGCATTTTAAAAAGTGATCAGATTTTGTTAAAAGTATGAACCCAGTGTACTGTGAACAGTGGAGCACCTTACAGAAATGTCCTGTGCAGCAATAAGGTCGATATTTCAGAGGTATCGTTGATTTTCGCATGAAAACTAGACTAGCCCATTGCAAGAGATCATAATATAATTAAGATTTCACTAAAAAAGGGCTGCGCTGTTGTTTCTGTGTAGTCAAATCAAAACTTAATGAAACGAGCGAGAAGCAAAGAAATTAATTAATCGGAACCAATGTCTCTTGGATGTCAGTATCATTAGTGTAAAACCAAGGTCCGTACATTGTGCCGCTGCTAAGCGGCACGAAGTACAGACCATGTGTAATACTAGACCGGAGCGCAATCTCTCGATTGGATCGGAAAATTGGTTTTCGTACAAAATTCAACTATATTGACTTGCAGAGAAATGCACATTGCAGTTGTTGTCCCCTATTCACTGAAAAATCTTTGTGAACTTTTACCTATGGCTGCAAGCTACCTGGAAGTACTGAGTACTAGTAACCGAGTTCCGCTATTACTATCGAGGAACAATGCCATTTCCAGAGACATCCTTGTAATAACAGCAGAACCAAAGCATCTGATTGGGGGCCACCATGGTGATTCATTGCTCCTAACAAGCGTAAGAGTTGTTCCTCGATTGTAATACCAGGCCCGAGTGAAAAAGCCAGACCATAATATAAACGTTTGGGCAGTGAGGTAGGTTTGGGTCTGGGTGTAATGTCTATTTGTAAGTGGATCTATAAATTCAACGACAGGTGCAGATTCGCTGTTGTTTAACTGACTTGGGACTTAACTGTCTACAAAGCTCTGTTAGATACCAGTTCCTCTATTTTCTTCACAAACCAATCTGTTTTATTAATTATAAAATCATAACCCTCTTTATTCTATGATAAAATCATTGTAATAATTTGTTTGGCATAAAGTATTATTTATTGTTATATTTTATTCGTCAGCACATTACAGTTTGTGTGGGACACTACTATCGGACGACTATGTTTCAAGAATGAATTTAACAAAGAAAATATACCTATTGCTTGATGTTATTTAATTAAAAATCACAACAACTTAAGACTATCTGTTACTTTATTTACTGTTTCAGTTTTTCCTGGACCTATTCCTAAAACAGTTATGCTACCCTTTTCTACCTGGGTCCTTCCTGCATCTCTCACCAATGTTGTTATTAGTCCTAACTTTGTCGCATCTTGCCAAAGTTGTAGCAAGCATTCTTCCCCGCTTTCTTCCGACTTCAGCACAATCTTTGGCTGGCCCTGGGCTTCCCAAAGTTTCAAAGTGCCTGGTGATTTTAAGATTGCTTCTTTGTAGCACCCGATTGCAGCATGGGCACACTGCGACGCGATCTTGCCTTTCTTCATGCCGGCATCCATTCTCACAACTAAAACCATCTTCACAGTCATTTTGTCTAGAAGTACGCGTTTTAGCATGCTGAAGACGTTTCGCTGCACGTAGAGGAGAATACTTTCAATGACACTGGGTCCTTCCATCGAAACTGAAACTATAGCGGCGCATTTCTTTTGGCGTATGCCGCCATACATTCACGGAACAGCTTTACTGCTTCTTGGCATTTCCTCCAATCTTTTGTTTCTGCTATACACTCCTGCAAAGAAATAGAAAAAAGTTTTTGTTGTATGGAATTTTATCGTCTCCAAAATATCATCTGGCGAAGAGAATCGAGCCCCGGACTTCCAACTTTAAGCATTGGAGCATTAAGTCATATCGATTAAAAACTTTTCAAATGCTGGACTCCCTGGTTCAGAACAGAGTAGGCATGGTAGAGGCATAATTAATTAACATTACAGGTAGAGGAGATACGGAAAATTCGCATTAATTATTTGAATTTTTTGCATTTATATTTCCAAAAATAGCATTCTGTAGCATTTATCAATCCAAATTTTAGCACCTTTTAAGCATTAATTGTCTTTGCACTTTCATAACAAAATAGGGAGTAAACCCTCCTTAATTAAAAAAATACATAACTAGAAGCAAGCCACTCAATACCTTAGTATCAAGCTAATATGTCTTTGTTCCAAACTGCCGCATTGTTTTGTCGGCGCTGCCTCACAAAGGGTAGCGGCGCTATAAGCGATGTCGTCTAGAAGCACTGTCGATACCAAGAGAATCTACGAATACGCTGGTAACCGGCTAACGTTCCAGGTTACAGCTATGTAAGGTCGAGTTTTCTGCAGAAATTCAAAAATATTATTTAGGTATATCCAGGAGTTTTCGCACTCTGCGATCTAGACAAATGGATTATTTGAAATTCAGGTTTTATAGTCAATTTCATCGCGTTTTTCGTTAATGTGAATTTTCCATACCTCCAATTATAGGTAATAATACTTTATATTATTGTTTGTCACCATTGATCTTATAAAGATATGAATACGTAATGGTATTTTATAAGCTCGGTGCAAACAATTCGTGTCATATTAAAAATGATAACAACTGTTCAATAGAATAAAGAGTATTCTATGGTATTATGTATTAAGGTCTTCGACTGTATTCTAATGAATGACAGTAGTCAGTCAAATTTGTGCTCTGCTACTAAGATCATGTAGCTCTTCCTTTGATGTACAGAATTTTTCAGTTAGTGCTGCTTAAAATTAAGCATGACACTGATAATGTGATCTTTGATGATGCCATTTAAATACCTGTACACTATAATGAAGGTTTATGCAACCTGTTTTCTTTAGCATTTGCTCAAGGGGATCTACTATTTCGTTTTCTTGCATCTTGTTCTCCGGAGGTCTGTCGGACATCGTTGGCGACCTGTAAACATGATTTTTAAAATATAATTATTTAAACTCTAGGCACATGGTTAATTCAAAATTTTCCTTACAGTGCATATTGAAAGCTTTGAGGTCTCCTCCCCTTTTTTCGTGGGTGTCGGAATGACTTCTGCGTTTGAAATTCACATTCTAGCTAATTATCCCAGAGTGGAGAATTTTTATATCAGGTTTCAGGTAGGTATACCTCACAGGTTGTTTCAATTTTTGCAAAGCACAGGTGTTCTTGAAAGTTTCAAAAATCCTAAACCAGAAAGGTCGACTTACTGGTGAAGATGCGATTGAAGAATTTCAGCCATTCTTGATAATTATCATGTTGCAAACTCATATCATAAAATAAATATGGCACAGAGCCAAAGAATAGCATAATGTTCTACCTGATCGACTTGTCTACTACTTTATCGTTGGTGTGCCAGTACCATCAGTACCATTGGCATCGGTTGCAGCTCAATAATCAGTTATGCTCAAAGGGCAGGGAGGGGGGGGTGGGTAGTGGTGTGAGTGGTAGATGGCTGCGATAAAGCCAAGGAAATGGTGCAGATTGGTCATATTATAGCATTTTTCAAAATATTTATTAGTTGGAGTTCCCCACTACTATGTAAAAAAACTAAAATTGACTCTCTTTCGGTAGTTTTGGGTAGTGTGCGTGGTTCCCTCCCCAGCCCGAAACGAACCTTCGGCTCGTGAGGGGGAGTACCGGAGCATTCGATTGGCCGGGAGGGTGAAAGTTACCAAAAAAATACCGAAAGAGTCAAATTTTGCTTATAAATTTCAAGTATGGACTCTTTACAAGCCACTTTTTCCCGTTGTACACATTCCTTAACCGGATATTACAGTGGCAGAAAAATCCGACTCATTGCTTGTACAAATAAACAATCCAATTCTATTAGTAAAGTCGTACTTGTGTCGAACGTACCTCCCAGGTTTTTACATTCCCGATCAAAATTTTTCATGAATCGGCTCACCGCAACAGCAACCGATCCGCGCAAGCCTCGTGCTCGCATGCGTCATGCACAGCCCCCATGGGCATGGGGCACAGCTGATCTTTGAACGATCAGTTTCGGAAGGCTGTGGGCACGGTGGAATTCGCGCTGTGTCAACCTAACCTGATTTCAGTTTCGGAGCGGGTGGAGTGAATTTGAATGGCGATTTCTTATGATATTTTTAAAATCATTCAGAATAATTTGAAGTGTGTGGCCACTTTCAGCTTTGTTTGACAAAATTAACGGTCAATAGATTCTAGTGTGTCAACATTGTAGCATTAAATTACGCTTATAGTGGGTAGGTACCTACCACTTGCCATCTAGACATGTGGCTATCGAATGGATCAAACATGTGGTCATCGAATGGATATGGCAACGACAACAATCATAACGGAGAAGTACCTTCGTATGACTCAAACAATCATCATTCCATGACGACTCAAATGCAAGTCAGAAGCCATCAACAATTTCACCAGGCTGGTGGATGGGGTCAATCTGCTCAAGATAGAGTAGTTACAAGTCCAGCAGTGCACATGGGCACTGGCAATCCTTCATATTCATTTAATAGTCCTGGGTGCCCGAACTACTATAATGATCATTGTGCGGTCAGAAATTCCTTTTCAAACCAAGGTCCTGGTCATGAACACAAGGGTCAGGGCTTGTGGCATCCACATAACTCGTCTCCGAAAGTGTTGCCGTCGCCTGTTTTCCGAAACGAGCCGATAGTCCTTAATAATCCTGGATGTCCGAACTACTACAATGATCAGGGTGCATACAGAAATTCATTTTCAAACCAAGGACCTGTTCATGAACACCAGGGTCAAGGCTTGTGGCTTCCACAAAACTCGTCTCCAAAAGTGTTGCCGTCACCTGTGTTTCGAAACGAGCCAATAGTCCTTAATAATCCTGGGAGTCTGAACTACTACAATGATCATAATGCAGACAGAAATTCCTTTTCAAACCAAGGACCTGGTCATGAACACCAGGGTCAGGGCTTGTGGCATCCACAAAACTCGTCTCCGAAAGTGTTGCCGTCACCTGTGTTCCAAAACGAGCCATCAAGTTCCCAGCCTCAAGTATGGCCAATCCAAGAAGGTAGCACCTTTAACAACTACAATGGCAATGGCTTTTTGAATAATCAAAATCATCCCCGTGCCCAGGGACCCAGAACACCTACGGAGAGATATCAATCAATTCAATTCACCCCTCCAAATCAAAGGCCCAATTTTTCGGGACCACGTGGGCGGGGAAGTTTTCCTCCGAACCATAGACGAGGTCGAGGTGCACCTAGGGGAGGGGGTGGAAGTCGAGGATATGCTAAAGATAGCATCAACTATGGCAGCGGCAATCGCGGAGGAAGAGGTGGCGAAGGAAAGAAGATGCGTCTCCCAGCGAAGTCAAAAGGGAAAGGCCAAACGGTTAGTAAAATTAAATTTGTTTGTTTTTGAAAATTGGAGATTATGTACATACTAGATAATTTTGTATTTATTGTAGTTGCCTTTCCGATAGGTAATTAATCCAATCATTAATGTTAGCAGGAAGGTGACTGATTCACAAATTTACTTTTTAGTAGGTACCTACCTAGATCATTACATTTGTATGCTCTCTCGATGCTCTGTTATGCTTAGAAGCGGACCTGATTTGGGCATAGGTACCTGGGATTCCCAAAATGAAATCCAGACCTTGAACTTGCTAGATCTTGCTACATTCTGAGATTGTAGTCTATAATAGAATTATTACCAAAGGAAGGAAATGGGTTGCATTAAATTGTGAACAAATTAACAATTAAACATTAAACATTAAAACATAAAAAATAAAAAAAATAAAAAATTAACAATTGTCCAAAGGCACCTAAATGTGTTGCCATGGTACTACCTTAGACTGTACAACTTGTTGATATATGTTTAATACAAAGTGTGTAATGCTAGAACATTGTATTGACTGTTGGTATTTTAATTATCTTGGAATTAAATATTCCCTTGTTTTATTTTTCAGTCATTTACAACTATGACTCACGTGTGCGACCCTTGTGAGCGTTGGTTCAACAGCGAAGAACAGTTGACTAATCACATATCCGAGCATCGAACGTGCGGGATCGATGGTTGTAAGCTCACCGCTCATTCCAGCGTGGTTGAAAAGCATATCAAAATGCAGCACGACACCGGACTTTTTCTGAAGATGAAAGATATGGTCAATTCTGACGACTTTGCCAAGTGGAGGGCCGAGAGAAAAATGTGAGTTTTATTTAAGAGGGAAAATTAGCTTAGCTCAAGAAACCATTACGTTATGTGACATGTGTACAGTGTAAGGTGTACCTACTACATACTTAGGAAAGGAAAAAAATTTATATGAAAACTAGCTTACATGTAGACAGTAGCAGCATAGATAGCAGGGTCATTGATATTTTGGTCCATGTAAATATTTTTTGAAGTGTTTTTGATCTATGTTCAAGCCCTAAGCCAACAAAAATAATATTGAAATTTAAATTCATGTTTTACAGGAGATATCCGTCAAAAGAAAACATTGCTAAGCGTCAAGAAGAACAAGAAGAGAAAATTAAGAGAGGTGAAAGTATAGGAAAGAACAATGGCCGGTTTCCAATAAAAAGAGGAGTAAATCAGAAACGGCATTTAAAACGCAGAGGAGCTGAACGACATTTCAGTGAAAAAGTCGATCGTAATTCTGCTCAAGCTGGACCACCTATGAATTCACGGTCAAAGAAATTTTTGTACGCAAACAATGAAATTAAAAGCAGTACGCCAGCCGCCAACTCAAAAATGCCATTTTCGCATGCTATTGGTAAGCCCACTTTTACAAGTGTTTTAAATAATCTGTTAAAATTTTGTCTGGGACCAAAAAAGAAGCAAGTGAAGTAAAGTCTTAAGCTTGCTACCCAGGGATGTTGCTTTTGATATCTAAGTTTGCACTGTAGTGCCTAAATGGCAAAACCAATTTTGATAAAATCGACAAAAATTTAAAACTGCTTACTAACCTCTTGACTGCATGGGATTAATGGAGAAACTCTGCTGTTTAAGATGTACTGTACTTCGGAAGAGATGGTAATCCAACAGTCACCGGGTTTCCCCTTCTCCTTTCTAGGCTAGGCTAGATTATGTTCCTCCACATAATCAAACATTTATTCACTGACGCCATAAGACCAGGGCTGTAGTTGTCAAAATTGTGTTGTTTAACACCACAAATCGATCAGCCAATCTGATCACCTTCGTAGATTCCTTTTTTGTCATGCTTTTTACACATTTAACAAGTTCGACAACATTGAAATTTGTCAACATGATTCAGAGAATTGACAGCAGGAAGGCAATAATTGTATCTTAGTATACAAATTTATTTTCTCTATAGTAGGAATCTGATACCAGTAAACAAGGGATTGAGGGAAGCATGCAAGCATATGTATTCCAGGTTTCTATCCCTGTTCAGAAGCACTTTTTCCTGCCTTGCTTCCACTGCAATAGGCCCTAGTTGAAACTGATGAATAATTGCAGAGCAGAGAAAATGTAAAGCACAAATAGCGTCGTTACCTATTATTATAATGAAAAGAAATAAAATGAACTGATTTACAGAGGAGGAGCAAATACTGGATAATCTGACAAAGGAGGAACGAGCGTTTAGCGATACGGAATGGGAGCCTGTGGTGCCCGAAAAAGGAGAAGGCAAATTGGAGGCAGGCGTTTCGAAGCTGAGTGCAGCTCTTACCTCTTTGGCTTCAGTGTATGACAGCGACTCGGGGGGAGAAAGTGAAATAGGTGAGAAGCACGGCAGTCTCAAATCAAAACTACGAAACCAAGAGTATATAACTTACAAATCTTATGAAGTGTGACTATTGTGCCATGTGGCTGAAAGTGTTTAAGAAAAGTAAGCAAATGACGTACGTAGCTCACGTGTACGAAGTTGTCTACACTCTTTATTCCAAAGTTAATACCGTAACATTAATTTAATATTTACTGCTGTATTTAACTGCAGTGGAGCATGTACTGATAAAAAACACTGATCCCATAAACTTATTATTACATCTAGACTAGATACGAATTCGACGCACATAATTTCTCATGGGAGTTGAGTTCTGCCTTGTTTGGTTTGTTTTCCATATTTTATCATCAAAGTTGCATTTAGAATGCAGGTCCTTGACGGTAATGAATGCCAGTCTTTCACTGGTCTATTGTACAAACCGGGATAGTCAGTAGGTACATTGGCCGCTTTTTATTTTTTGGCACCAACCAATCGAATGCTGCTATTAAATTGTTCGTTCTGCTCTTTTTTTATAGTATGTGCCACAAATAAAGCAAAACTTAAAATGCATATTTTTGAAGAGATGTTTTTACCTACCTGATTTTCTCTAGATAAATCAACATCAACTAAACTGGAAAATGGAACTGGTGCCAGTGATGCCAACGATGGAGCTGATTTGCCAATTGAAGTACCAATCGGCCGCGTTGCTCTGGAAAAAGAGGACAACACGGATTGTGAAAGCCCAGGAAATGTTTCAAACAAGAGAAGCAACCAGCGGCAACAGCGCACAAAGATGGCGAAACAAAGGAAGATGGTGAACCAAAGGAACCATGGTGACAAGAATGCCGGCGGCTTCAAACGAAAGCCCGACGTGTCTCTTCTTCAAAAGGTTTGTAGTAATTAAGGAAAATGTGCCCAATGGCTGGATATAATGAAAGTTGGAAAGATAAAGGAA
>LVVV01432150.1:0-13516 GCA_001676325.1 Amphinemura sulcicollis
AAATGATAACGGTTCCAGATTCCGCTCTTCACTATGTGAATGACATGTTTTTGTTATCGTTACTATAGTCTACCGTTAAAGATTAAAATGTTCCTTACGTCTAATTTAAGTTTGAACCAATTACATGGCTGGCACAACGCCGCCAAGAACAATTGTTGGTTATTTCCTACATTTTGTGCCTTGCTTTTTACTGCGTGCCAAGCCGTTGGCAACTAACCTGCAGGATTATGGACATTACTTTTGTCAGAAGATCGCTGTTATTTAAAACTGTGCGCAAAATTGCAGTTACCTGCCGCGATGGGCGATAGCCGATGGGCGACGCCGTGTCGTGAGTTTACGCTCGTCTTCGGCCACTAGAGCAAGACATCCGGGTTCAGACGGACAACGAACGACCGTCTGGGCAAAACCATCCTCCCGCCGGTTCTCCCTCGAGCTCTAGAGGTGTCCAGATAACCATTGCCCGTCGCCCACGATGGTCGACAACGGTACGGGCCTGATGTTGCAGAAACTCTTCCTCGTACTCGGACCATGACAATGGAGCGCTAGTTTAGCCAGTCACGTTTGTTCGACACTGTAACGGTATGAAATCGGCGTACACTAGATTTGAAAATATATGGACCACGAAGAAATAACGTAGATATTTTTATAGGGCAATGTTCGCTTACCATGTAAAGACAAGAGATAGACAATATTTAGGTAGCTTTAAATGTCGCATGTTGGCTATGGGCACCTAATTTTAGAGATGACGAGATCTCCGTTCATCCAAGATGGGTGACTGCTCCTGGATGCGTGGGCAATCATCCAAATGATCGAAGAACGTGCAAGACTTGATCTGCATACGAAAGAATTCCGACCGATGTTGGCTGTATTGTTTGTTTCTATGCGTTCCATTGGCGATCGTTCAAAATAAATGATAGCATGGTAATTCTGTGACCAACAAACATTTTAGGCTTGCTGAGGAAAACGTGTTCTCTACGTGGGGCGGCTGCGCTCGCATCGTATTTCAAACACACAACGTTTGACGTCATTATTTTTGCCTGGGTTTTCCTGGTACATCGCCCATTCCCCCGGCAAACAAGATGACACTAGACATAAATTTTCGAAATGAAAAATCGGTGGATCCGGCTAAACTTGTTTCTAGATTTGATGACATGTGATCTCTTGCGTCAAGCGCGAGGCAAACCTCTTATTAAATCCAAGATTAGCATGCAGGCATGTCCGTCGTGCAAGAAGAGTATTTCCTTATGACATTCTTTATCAAATTTTGTTGCAAATGTTCCTCATTAATTGAACCACTAAAAAAGCAGCAAAGTAATGAACGTATTTCGGCTCTACAAAAAAAAACTCAATTATTTGGTAGTTCCTTCCTTCAACTTTGATTCCACGACCTATGATATTTCAGGCTAAGCCTTCCTCCTTGAAGACGGGGTACTTAAAATAAATTATAATCGATAGACAGATACTTAGGGTACCGCTAAGTAGAATACAATCACAGCAGAACCGCGTAAGAAGCGAAACAATCGTTTATAATCCAAGATTGAAAAGGAGCAATTCAAGAAATTAGTCTACAAAAGACAGCGAGGGTAGGCATTATTCTAGTACTTTTCCACCTTAACGTCTGGATTTCCATCAAGACCTAGCTAAAGTTTGATTCTCACTTTACTTGTACCACCTTGATAGCGTTTTCCGCGCTCAGAGCCGAATGCTGTTCTAAAATCATTGTCAAGGGCAAACATTTCAACCAATTTTTACATTCGTATTCAATGTGTGCCCCTGAAATCCTTCAAAAACATCAATTAAGCCACGCACTTGATGTCGCCATTGTCTTTGTTCGCAATGTCACCAACGCGCCTCGAATATTTCCGACGTAACTGCGTGCATCCGTCACACAAGACAGACAGAGTAATCGGGGGAATTACTTTTCTTCTTCCTTCTGTGCCACTGATTCATCTTACAGAGATTGTTTTTCAACTCCGCGTGATGTTATTTCTTACACACACTTGCAAATACATTCTCTGTACTTCACCTAGCCTTTACTGCCAATTAACACGATCCTCAAAATGTTTAGCGTACACAGCATCTGCAAGTGACATCTTAACAATTTGTCCTTCACAATTACTGTAATGCAACCAATGTCATGAGCCTAGGCCCTTGGTTAAATCATGAATATTTATTACAAACTCCGGGGGGCTTGAGAGGCGCGAGCTAGTTCTTAGGTATATCAGAAAATATCTTCTAGGATTTATTAGGTATAATAGGTACTATAACCCACCTGTAGCCTATCATTTGTAAAGCTGACAAAATTGGTTTGGCCATGAGCCATGACCTATGCCTTGACCATGGCCACCTGAAATTCGGTACAGAATAAAAAAGTGTTGTGAAAAATACGTTTTTCAGTTGGCAGTCTATCTTTTATTACTGGACATTCAAATTCTCATAGCCTTTGAGCTTGGACCAAATATTGCGTAGACAAAAACCTCGCAATATCATCACTGAACTTTTCAACAGCAGCTGCAATTTTCTCAAATAGTATGGAGACTCCTTTAAAATGTAGATCGAATCGAATGGCGTCAGGTAGATACAAAAGTCTTCTCGGCTTGATCAAGAGCGACATCGTGAGGAAACAATTGCCCTTGACCGTTAGGCAGCCGTGGAGTTCATCGACTTGTTCCAATGCACGCCGCCGCCGCCGCCGCCGCCGCCGCGGTGTGATGCTCCAAAGGGGAAGATTTTGATCGCTCGCTTGATGGACACGGGATTTTCCGACCAATAGCTAAGCAGGTGTGTTGTTGTGTGTTTTTTTACAGCGATGGGACGTCAGCAACGCCAAGCGTGGACTATATAAGCAGGAGGTTAGGTGATCTTTGTCACGCAGACGCGAGTTAAGATTACGACAGAGGTGCCAGCTCTTCTACTAGTTGGAAATACACGGAGCACCAACTATGGTGAGGACACTGTTTTAAGATTTTAAGTACCTAAAGTTTCAACTAGATCAATCCATTTCCATTGTTTCCTTTATATAACCAGATAACCAGTAATACATCTAGTATCAGTTCGGTAGGTCATTATTTCTTCTTAACTGTTTAAAGCCCGAGCAATTTCAACTGAGTAAACGGACAGTTAAATTCTTAATCAAGGTTTGATGCACTGCCCCCTAGCTATAAGAATCTTACGAAGCGCTTATCGGGAAGAGATTTTGTGCCTCAAGATGAACAATTCAATGAAATCTTAATTAAAGAAAATGGCGTTATTCATGACACTTATTCAGGACATTTTCCCGTCAAGTCCGTCATATTGCAAGCAAACTTAATCGATAAATCTGGCAATTAGCATTACAGAACTGTACCCTCGCAATGGTGGTTAATCCCTAGCAGTAAATTGACAATTCAATTCTACTATAAATTCCATTATCTAATTATTTGGTGAGCTAGATTTTCGTGACACAAACACACACACATAGCGCTTTGATGATGCACTTAGCTATCGATAAACGAACAAAGTAGTACAAGAATAATTACCCTAGAATAACATTATTTCAATTATACGAGGCTAACCGATTCTGAACGAGCTCGTAATGCAGGCAATAGGTATCCTGCCAGTTTCACATCGCTTCTTACTTTGATCGGGTGTGCCCCGCTAAAGAGCTTGCCGAGGCGAGCGCTCGTGAACCATGGTTGAGCACTCTCCGCTCCAGGTGATCCAATTATGTCCCACTAATTAGGGGAAAGAGGGAGCTGAGAGCTCTTAATTATATCATAAAATGTCTGTCCTTTTCAAGAATATTTGACACTAATCATGCGAAATTTAATTGGAATCAATTGAGTATAGGCATTATACTTCAACTAATTCGGTTCAAGAACTTCTATCCCAATTCAAGTGCAAGTTGAATTCGTTGCGAAGCCGAACGATATTAATCCAGTATAGAAGTCACAAGCAGGTGATTTTTGATCTTGGTGCCTTCGTTGCTTAAGATCAACGTGGATTACAACCCGCTGTTCTTTCGAAGTTGCAGGACGAAGTTTGAAATTTTTTTATTTTTTGTCCTGAGTTCAGGAGCGACAATCCTGGCAACGACCGGCACAGTAAATGATCTTGTTTCAATTATCCACATTCATAACTGCGGCTTCTGTATCAAATCCAATTATTTAGCTATTTCTTTTGTAAGTAGACGTTTCTTGGTTTCCTTCTTTATGTTCAAGCCTCTCAAGCACAATATGATTGCAATTTTATTGCTATTGAAGTGGCAACTTAAAGGAACTGCATCAGTGCATTCCAATCATCTTGAATTCAATATCAGCAACTGCTATGGATAAATTCGTCGAAAAGGCGATCGCAATACGGATTCAATCGTATCAGAAATATCATTCCCGTTGTGCTCTTCCATTTTAGTACGCAGTTCTGCTATTGGCGGCAGCATGCCTTTTCGCGTCTTCCGACGCCGCACCGGCGCCTCCAAACAGCGTCGACCCAGCGCCGCTAGACGTCGCTAACGTCCCGTCATCCGACAACACGCTCCAAGCCAGCGAGGGACGACAAGTCTGGAGTCCCGATCAGCTCAAGGAGCAGATGGCGGGGGTGCAAGTTGACGAGACGGGAGGCGTTGAAGGAGACATGGAGACTGATGAGTCGCGGTGGGGAGGTCGCGGATGGGGCCATGGATATGGTCGAAGAGGTTGGGGAGGATACGGAGGTTATGGCGGCTGGGGCAATGGATACGGGGGTGGATGGAGGAGAGGCGGGTGGGGAGGGTATGGTGGATATGGTGGCTATGGATATGGCAGATCGTACTATCGGCCATACTTTGGAGTAGGTTGGGGATTTTATGGTTAAAGTCTTCTTAAATTTGTAACGAAGTGATACGTTTGGTTGATAAAGAAACGCGATCATTTTGTGAGGAAGCTAATCTCAGTATTATATAATGTATCTCTTCGAAGGAACAAAAAGTAAACTGTTGCAATAGTGGCCAACGCCAGTGTTTAGTAAAATTATGAACAATGTTGAACTTAAAATGTGATTACTCCGTCAAAACGCAGCACCGATCGTAATCAGTATTTGCATCCCAGTTAATGTGACTTGACTTTTGGATGTTGGTAGGATATATGTTATTGTATTGAGCTGAAATGATTGTATTTCTTTATTATGTACAAACAGCAAGGCGTGGGGCTTGGAATAAATTGTGAAGCACTGTTCTCTCTGTTCATCATGATCCAATCAGTTATAGCTAATTGGCCAAATTGTATCCATAGGTTAAATATAAGATAATTTATTTCTGAAATCGAATCTAAGACGAAAATCAAATAAAAACTCAACTATAAAAACTGTAATTTTATTTTATTAAAAATATGCATTACACGTATATTTAGTTTATTATTCTATAGTCTAGTTGGTTTATTGGGAGCGTGCCGAATTGCCAGTCAAAATACGTCATTGAAATTCACTTCTATTCACTTAAAAGGGAAAACAATCCATTTCGAGTGAACTGTCCCAATTACGCCATGTTTATCATTAATAACAAGCAGGCGTACCTGCCTACACAAAATATACGTCGTTATTTGTGCACTTGTTGTTTACCCCGCCAGGCCGGCTTCAAAACGAACCCCCTCGCTCCCAAAGCGTGGGTGGCCTAAAACCTTCAGTCGGGACCCAGGATCAGACCATTTGTACAACTGAAAACATTGGTCAGATTGCCTTCAGTTAGACCATGTGACTCTCGATAATGGCAGGTGTTCAGTATTGGAGATGTTTGAATCCATTTTGAATCCCTTGTCGTTGTTTGTTCTGTTAACTGTGCTTGAATTATTTGTAGATAAGAGCTCTATTCCTTTCCTTCAAATATATCTGCATTCTGTGTTGATATGTGTCTACTAATTTTCGTAAACGCCTATGTTCCGTCTGTAAAGCTGCTGTATGTAATTCGAACAGTGCTTTTAATTTTTCGACGACAACAAAGACAAACACCAGGTAAGAATGCCATTATGATATACCTATACATTTCTCATGTGGACGAGTTTTTCTGTGTGCCTTCAGGTCCGTTTCATAAGCATAAACCTAGGATGTCAAACTTCGCGTAGTTTGTTTTGGTTATTTAACAATGTGACCTCATCTTCAAATTGTAATGATATGAATTTTTTTAATTTTAGCGATTTGTATCGATTGTAGCCCAGTTCAACTAAACGCTACTGCTTACGCATTAATGTTGCAATTACGTTTATTGCAATTTGTTGCAATTGCAATCAAATTGTGTGTCATAACGTATCAATATATGATATAAGTAATCAATATAACGAATATTTTATGAGCGTATCAATTGGCAAATTAGTCGACTACTATCGTTTATTGTCAGGGAATATTCCTCGTTCTGGCAATCACAACCAATCTTGCTGAGTGCATTTAAAAGATAATATTTTCTAGTGTGAAAACAAATCAAATGAATTGCGTTTGAGACACACTGAAAAATTTGGTAAGCGAACATTGTATTGCTACCATATTTTTATCATTTTCATGCCATAATCAGTATTCATTATCAATTCAGTGGTTTCTGATGTAGTTTTTGCCAATGTTGATTTTATTAGCCAGTCTGTAACAACGCTTAACTAATTTATGGATATATTATTTCACCAACAAGTTCATTACTTACGAACCTATTTTACCAAAATTCACATTTTTTTAACAATTAACAAGAAATTTTAAAATATTTATGCGCAGTTCCCCCCAATTTGTGTGAAATACTGCCCTGCCTATCATACGTGTATGTAAAGTTGCCTATCTTCCGTTCTTCTCGTTGATGGTTCTTACTCAATAATTAACACTAATTTTGGGTAAAATTTAGTAAGCTTTAGATAAATCAATTAAAAAGCGATGCCTTTTCGATAATAGTTTGGTGCGAAATCGGGCAACCTCTAACCCTAGATTTGCTTTGACGCAAGAATGAACTACCGGTGTAACCGATTGAACTAGAATGATCTCTGTAACTTTTCGTCTTGATATTTTTCATGATGTAGGACGTTTCTACGCAGAGATTGCTTGTAGCAGTGCCTTTACAGAGCTGTGATTTCCAATTTGGACTATAATTAGACAAAAAGTTTGTAAAGTTTGAAAATGTTGAAATATCGAGTTTCCGGGAAAAACTCGGTGAAGCGATCAGTTTGAAAAGTTTCTCGTAACTTTATACTTCTCAGTTTCTTTCAAATTCGAACAGACCATTTTCGTTGACGTTTCAATTATAGTTCAAGGACAAACGAGTATCACTGACGTAATACGTACGTGCGTGCATTTGTACGCATAATACTGGAGTTATTCTGCACAGAATTTTTACTCAATGACGGAGGAGAGAATTTCTAGACTTGATTCAACTCATGATTTCTTTCTGCTAAGAAACTTTGTTTGGGAACGTTTGGTTGTAGAGGACACAGGTAACAAGATAAATTAAACAATTTGCGTTATTTGCGATGAAATAATTTACTGTCATAACTCTCATACACTCTACCTACATCGACTGTTCTATTTCAGATACATTCTGCGACAAGGAACAAATTGGTATAAAATAAAGTTAAATACAATAAAACACGTAGCAAATAATATTTAAAATAAATAAACGTTAAATAAAAAAATGTTAACATGGTGGTATTGGAGGCTTTTTAAGAAGTTATGGGTCGATTTTCTACCCCTTTTCCTTGCTTAAAGTACCAAATGAAAAATACTTCTCCGAGCGTATCTCCGGAACAGAGATATCGAGAAAGTTTTAGAAGGGACGCGCTGTAGGCCCCATATACAAGTAAGTAAACCAAATTCGTCATCCAGATTCGAGCAACCGTTTCTTGAGTGAACGTGGTGATATGGTCAGCATTAATATCGACGCCTGTAATACCGTCGCACCGGGGTGCGATACCGCCGTCGCCGCTGCACTTGGCTGTACTGGAACCGGGGCCTAAACACCAGGCCAGACTCTGCCACGTCGAATAGATCGTCTTCCGACTCGGACACCACGATGTACTCCTCGCCATTAGGTTCGATGTACTCGTCGATGTCACGGTGCACCACTGCCGGTACGCCGTCGGCCGACTCCTCGAGGAGGTCCTCGTCTTCGTGCTTGTGGATGACGATCTCCTGCTTGATCACAGGCGTCGGCGGGACGGGGACATCGTCGCCGTCGGCGATGGGGGTCGATGTTTGGACGTCGACGTCCCGACGGTCCAAAGGGATCGCGCAAATAAGGGTACTTGCAGCCAGTGCGAACACCATTGTTTTCTGAGAACAATGAAATGCAAATGTCAATTAATTTCGCTGCTTTGATTTAGCTCTGTTCGGCGAATTTTATTTGCGTGGAATAAAATAAAAAAGGAATTTAATTAAAATGATTCTATGTTTCGTATGGATACGCTTTGACATAGTTCAATTGAATTACATTTTTCTATGAACCAATGAAATGGAGGCTGCAACTTGATATTGAAGCTGAGGATGCTTCGTGCATAAATCAATAATTTTCACTTTAAAAAGAAGAGCCAAAGCTTCAAAAAACGTTATCAAATAACAAAAAATGTGGATGCAGAGAAAAGGCCCTACTAAATTAACTGAAATATCTAAAATTTTCAATAACATTAAATTGAAATGTTCCTTTACGAAATATCATCTTGTTATAGTGTAGATACTCACCAGAAAAGAGTCCATTTCTTACGAAATTCCTTTCTTCGCAGTTTTCCAATAACAGTTCTTGAAAATTGTCTATCCTCTCCGTCCAAATTCCGGCGTTGAAGTTGCCAATCCAAGTTATTGGTTCGCTCTGACTTCTGCGGCCTGTCCATCCACATATTTATACGCCATGGCAACTTGTGTCAATACCGTGCTAACTTAGCGCATAGAACAACAACTCGGCGTCTTATTAGCATTACAGCAATTAGTGGAGCACACACGACTCTCGGAAACACCCACCGTCGCCATGCGGTCACTCCACCGTGAATCAATCACCCCTTGACGGAACTATCATCGCACCTCGCAAGAACGAGTGAGGGGTCCATCGTCTGACTGGACAAAAACTCCCTTCCATCATTTCTACGAAAGATGAGGAGGAAAATGTCCGAAATAACGCGGTTATTTGTGTTTTTACACATTTACACAAACTGTAATTAGCACCTGCTTTCAAATAGAACAAAGTACAGTTCGTAACTTATCAAGAAAGCTGTGTAGTTATTGAGAAAAAGGAAGTGTCATCCATCGAACGTGTGATTTAACATCTATTTTTACACACCAACGATAAATAGTATCTAGTAGGTACCTATACTTGATGTGTAATGACATTGAATCATCGTAAACCGACTATTGCATTGCAAATTGACTTTTCAGAAGCAATAAAATCTCTCATTCGTCAATTTATGATAATTTGTAGACAAATAGTTCATGGCACTAACGCAATTCTGATTGAAATGGCAAAATATGCCGTGATCTCTTGCTCTTCTTAACATTTCTTTGTAATCATTGAATTTGTGTTTGTCAATCGAAGAAACAAAATACTGGCACGCGTACACGACTCCAGTCAAATCATTCCGACAACAGTTCAAAGTCTTGTTGGCTTCGAAGATGATTTTGCTGTTCAGGCCCACCAAACGGACCCCCGCTTCTTTGGCAAGGAATCCAGTTACGTAAACGTCCTCTAATTTGAAAAACGGCACTCTCCTCGCAGCCTCCACCAACGCCGTCGCCGTTTTGGGGGAGCATCCATAAAAGAGACCTCCGAGGTAGGGCGGGTAGTGCGTCCCTTCGTATTCCTTGTAAGACACGTAGAAGTGCCAGTTCTCGTATCGCGACACCTTTGAGTGAGAATGTAGGGCCCCGAACAGAGAGCGTGAGTAATATTCTTCCCGAAAGAGACTAAACTCATCTAGTACCTGGTAATAATTGATCAACAGGTCATCATCAGTTTTAATTATAAAGCGCGCACTCTGACAGTTTTCCGACGCCCATTTCAAAGCTGACAAGCTTTTATAGGTCAACGCGTCATACGTCTCTATCAGATCGAGTTGAAGTAGATCGGAAAAGCGTGCACTTTCTTCTATTGCCCTGGAATTCCCTTTAATAAGTGGCGATCCTTGATCGTTCCGCGCGACCACGAACACGCGCCGAATGCCCACCCGTTCCATCTCGTCGCTGGGGTACACGTTCCTGATGACATCCCGCCGCCCCACATTTTTCACGTGCGAAAGCACCAAGAAGACAATCTCAATTTGGGCACGCTCGCGGTTTGTTTCGCAGACGCCACTCTCGATCACGCGTGAGATCTTGGACAAGTCGGGTGGAACGCCGAGGGGAAGGGGCGTTGGGTTAGTGCTAGTGGAAAATATTATGAACGCCGCCAGTAAAACGAGGCACAGCGCTATGAAAATGGACGTGAATTTTCTTGTTACTTTTCCTGTACATCGTCTGCATATGATTTTTATCGGAGATTTCATTTACGCTATGGTTAGTGCATACGTTCCGAAACGAGGGCAATACTCTGGAACATGTTTGCGAGCTACGAGGTGCAGAACAATAAACTCGTTATGTAGCTCAAGGCAGAAAGACGTGTAATATTAACAACGTTTAGGAAATACAACAAAAAAGGGCGGTAAGTTTTTCTCGCTTGGTGATCTACCTCTGCAGGAAAAACGGCATTAAAAATCACACGATCCGCAGGCATGCGTCTAAATTCGATGTGCGAACTATTAGCTCGGTCCAAAAACAATGGAACACACCTTCACTCACAAAGCACACACTTCAAATTCGCCTCGCTAGTATCCCTCAAGAAAACGTCACGATTGGTTTAGAAATCAAAAATTAACCACCAATTATAAGAGTACGTTGCTAAGAATAAAGCGTGCACTGTTTAAAGTTTGATAGCAAAGAAGGTACTGCCGCGTGTAACGAGCTGATTAAATAAAGTAAAGCGACTGTTGATAAAAAAATACTGATAAGAATGTCTTGCTTACTTATGGTGACATCCCTACAACAAGGTTATCGTCCAGGTAATGTGTTTAATTTTAGCGACCTTCTGTGTTTACTATCATCGAGGCAAACTCATTTATCAAAGTATAAGGAACGCATCGCGCAAAATTTCTGATACAAAAAAATATCATGAAAGAAATTCAAATGACAAAACTTTACTACACATGGGTATACAAATTTAAATACAAAGACTTCAGCTTGGTTTCTGATAAAAACATTATTAATTCATTAGTACTTACTCTATACCATAAAACTATAATTAAAATGCTGATCACCTGTATTTTTCATCTTATTGTATTTCGTTCGTGTGCTGTGGTGGAAAAAAGCTGGCAGAGTAGACAACAGCTGCAGTTTCTTTAGTGGATCAATCGAAGCTTTGACAAAATCTTGCCTTGATCTACTGATGACACAACAGCAGCATTGCATAAATTGCACATGCAAATAAGTAAGTGCCATCAAAGAGAGTGTGTCCCAAATTCGGAAGTCAGAGCTCAGCTTAATTATCTATGTAACTCAACATCGACGACGCATTGAAAGCGACGTGGTGCCTTTGAACGCATTGCCTGCCAACACCAATCAAATATCATACCAATACGAAACTCATAGCACAGTCGATCGCTTGATACTTTTTAACTATCCTAATCATGTTGTCGATGTTTGGTGCCAAGCCCCACCGCTGCTGAAACAAGATTGCACGTTCATTTAGGGCCACTAATGATTGTTCAAACAGCTGAGCAAATTGATACGTGCAATAGACTGAGAATAATATTTGTGTGCACGCTCAAGGTGAAAGGCATTGACTGGATGAAATCGATGCTATGGTCAAGACCGATTAGCACTCGTCTGTTTATGAATTTGTTTTAATGCAGTCTTAAGTTGGACAAACACTCATTGAGTGAAATCAAAAACATTTACGTTGATTTGCGTGATACGAATTGATTTAGTTAGCGCACTGGCAAGCTTATGAAGTTTCAGATGTGATTTCAGAAATGATGTCATATGTTATGTGCAGTAGATACTTTTTATTTAGGTACAGTCCCATTGCGTTTTACAGGTTTTGCAGATGCAGGATTCGCGGTGAAAATCTAAACAGAGGTGCCAGATTAGTCGAAGTAGAAATCAACCGGTGCTGACTATAGATTCACCAAACAACCCAATTACGTGCAGCACCACCATGCTAAGTCCACTCAAACTATATTCGGACTGTATCAAATTAAACAAGCAATTCTAATTTCATTTAACTCCAGCAGTAGCACATTTATAAGCACATGATGTTCACTTTAAAGTAGGGGTCAAACTGAAATCAAATTGCTGTCAAATTTATACGGCAGCAGCTAACAATAAACCGACTTACTTTTATTTCTAAGAAAAAGAAAAACCATATTGTGAAATAAGACTCAACTCCGATCCTATAATTTCTCTATCGACCTTAATGTATAATATTTTCCTTCAGCTATAAAAATAGCTAAAACTAAGTCTAGCACAGGGTACTAACGACATTTTTACGAGTTTTGACGATCAACACATTATTTTAGTATAAAAGTAACAAAGTATCGAAAATCCCACGCAGTCTGATTCAAGTTGAAGCTCAGCGTCATGAACAAAATTGTGACGCTTTCTGTAAGTGACTTTCAATTTTCATATAAACACCGTTTCTTCATTTTTTATTCTCTACCATAGCAGTCATGTAGATTGATACGTGAGTGTGCGAAACGGTTGATTTTGATCATGGTTTCCATTTCAACTGAGACTTCATGCAAACATCTACATGATGCGAGAATTGAAGTGTTTTCCTTCAGATTTTAAGGTAGGAGTGAGTTTTTCTAGCAAATCAAAGCCTGCTCGGGAACAAATTGTCTAAAAGTCTTATCAAAATATAACGAAACCCATGCTAGTGTTGTTTGAGGGTGGGCTTTGGAATTGAAACGGGAACCGTGTTCATTGTGCGACCAATGGCTTCACAATACCCATCTATGTATCCCATTTCCTTGTAGAGTTTCACTGAATTTCCCAATCTCTTTTGCTGGAGGCAGAAGAATCTGAGTTGTCTCGTTTTTCTTGCTCTTTCTCCGCGTTAAAAGAAAACTAGGAGCCTTCCCCAAATGTGATGAAAACAGGACTAGCCATAAGTCATTTTCAATACAGCTGCAATTATATGACAGCAATGCTGTTTGATTGACTCACGAACTGTAAAAATACGGGTGACTGAAATCCATTTTCAGTTGGAATGTTTGCACTTATTATCTTTCATTTTCTTAATATGAGTTAGTTCCTTTCTTCCTAATGTAGCAACTTTGAAGATGCTTCATGAATATTCAAATTAGCATTACGGAGACAAAGACCCAATCCACAAAGGGACGCTTTCACTTGACGCTTCCCCAGGTCGTCCTACTGGCGCTCCTGGCGGTAGCTTCCGCGGGAGGCTACGGGGGCGGCGGTCACCATGAAGGCGGTGGTGGCTACGGGGGCGGCGGTCACCACGGAGGCGGTGGTGGCTCCGGGGGCGGCGGTCACCACGGAGGCGGCGGTTACCAAGGAGGCG
>LVVV01432151.1:0-13566 GCA_001676325.1 Amphinemura sulcicollis
GTGTATTGCTTCCCAGCATTTCCCAGCATTTCCCGGCATTTCCCGGAATGGCATACCGACAACGGCTCACACAGCGTATAAACGCAGTAGAAAACTAACTCACCTAACAATTTATGGTATTTGCAATGCAATATTATTGAAATTTCAGCTAGCTGAAACATCGCGAGCGGCGAAATTTGCTTCCCGGAACTAGTTATTATGTTTATTATTTGTTTATTTATTATGTATATTATATACCTATTATGTTTGGACGAAACCGAGTGCAACAGAACTGCAGCTACCAAATGTCCATGTGGAAGCCAATATGCAAGTAAGGCCAGCAATGTTGACCACCTATACCGCATACTCAACTCTTCAACGTGTTAAATAATATTGCTAATCGCTGGTCTCCATCGGATATCGGATAGCCACTCGAATGAACTTTGTCGGCTATTTTGGTTTCTGGTTGCCGTAATGCGATGGTCCGAGCGAGCCAGTCACCAGTCGAAAGTCAAGTACCCATCCATAGCAAGGTAGCTGACACAAACTGGGAAGAATTCCTGCTAGCTATCAGAGTCCCTATGAGCCCACTGGGAAGCTGGCTAGCTGGCTAACTGTGATGTTATGAAGCTGTGAAGCTGAGAAGCTGAGAAGCTGAGAAGCTGGCTGGGCCGGGGTTTATCAGGATTTGCTCTCGTGAGAGAAAACCACATGCCACGGCGAACGAGCTTGTAAGGTAGACGAAGCGTTTTCCTCACGAAATATTGTGGTGCCGGGTTTGTTAGTACGTGTTAAAAAGAGAGGGGAAGGGAGGACGGAGGGTGTGGGGGAGGTAGCGAGTATAAAAGTAAAAGGGTATTAAAAGAGGCTTTCTTGTTTTGGAGGGATGCATAGTTTTTAGGGGTGTTTTAAATATATAAATATATGTATACCTACATACAAGCAGGGGAGAGAATTTTCGGTGAGTTTAGATTGCGATTACAAATCAAGGGAGAGTAAAGATTCCGATTCCGGATCCGAAACATATCGATTCTTTTCGATTCCACGGACCAGCTCCTCTTGTCAGCAGATACCTTTTAATGCCCCCAAGAAACCCCTCGTTAAGCCCACTTCTAATTATTCTGTTGCGATAATCAATTCGAATAGGGGTAACATTGACATTGTGATTCAATCGAGCTACCAAGCTTCGTGCTTCCTAATGTCATCAAACATCAGAACACAAAGCCGTATTCTGTAATACAAGCCTGCATCACTACCGCGAGTTTGTGATTTTGTATCTGTATCTTAATTTAGTCGAGAATCACCGCTTCAGCTACATGACGGACATAATCAGCTGGAATTCGTAGGTTGAAATTGTTAAAAAAGAAGCTACTTTTACCCGTTGGCTGCTGGCTAAAGCTGGTTAAAGCTGGTAGAGCAATCCTTGCGTACACTTTTTCCAGGAATCTGCAATTTCCTAGTGAGTGAGCTGTACCCCCAGGGGCTGTCAAACCGGGGCTGCCAAACCGGGGCTGCCATCCGTACAATAGTACAAAACACCTGGTGGTGGTGCCGAGTCTTGTTCTGCGGGCTGCGTGTAGGCGTCGAGTACCGCAATTCGAGCTGCTTAAAAGTAGCAATCTTTTCGCTGCGCAAGCAATCGGCTTGACCCTGTGCTGGTTTGTGTGTTGTGCTCTATAGCTCGTGCTCATTGTGAACTGAACAATGGAAAATGGAAATGGAAATGGATTAGTACGACACGACGCAAAAAAAAACTGCGCATTTGTTAAGTGTTGGAATTTTCTGCTTTTGTGACTTGTTCCGGTAGGGAAAAGATTTCTGAGAACTTGCAGCTCCAGTTGCGGATACGAGAAATCTAAATTTGGTCATAAGAATGTAATAAAATATGTTTCCTGTTTTGTAACTCACATCACTGACAATGGAATGTGAATCACTGACAAACATAGGAGATGTACGTGGTGGTAGGAACGCCTGCCGTCACGAGTATCAAGCATCAAGTAAAGAAGCTTGTTTTGGTGGAGGTGCCGGATCTGGGGATTGTGAGCGAGCCTGCTCTGCGGGTTGCATCTAGGAGTCGTGTTTGTAAAGCAATTTATGTCGCAGGAGAAACCTGCCTCGCTTCCTGCACCTCTCAAGGCGAAAGAATCAAATTTGGTAGACAAATGTGTATTTTTCGTGGTGTCGTCTAAATGAGATCGCATTTGATCACGCTTGAACGCACGTTCTCCAAGTATTACGGCTGGTGGCAACGTCTGCCAGCCGGCAACGTATTACGTAAACGTATATAACACGCAATTTTCCTTTCTAACCTTCTTGAATAAATGTATTTCTTCAGTAACGTTCTCGCGCAATATTTAGCACTTATCTTTTCGTCGCGACCCTTGGACGAAATTTACTGCAATAGATAAAAAAAAAGGATTTGAAACTTGTAAGTTGTGTTGCTATTTTCTACCAATTCTTACGTGGGGACCATTTACCGGAATGGGACAAAAAGAGTTATTCGAACGTATGTCTTCTGAATTTGTTCAATGCGAGCTGTCAAATACAGACGAGGAGTAATCTTCCGCTACCCACATCCCGTGAGAATGTTACCCTATCTGGAAATCATGAGCGAGGGAAAAGCTACAACAATAGGACAGAATCGTGCCTCCGAAGACATTATTACTGCACAAAAAAGCAGCCTTTTCACGAGACGAATGAAAAGAAGAATTGCAATTTACTCTGCGCTTATCGATAGCTGATATTTTCCACCCTCTAGAGCCGTTAGTAGGTATTGAATAATTTTCTCTAGATAATCAAAAGCGCGACTTGAGATATATGGAATGCTGTCTTCTCGTGTTTCCATTGTGTACGTACGTGTGAATTAATCATTTTCGTTTCTTTAATTTCAGGCTTGATCGATTTCCTTGTGAGTAGTCATCCAATTGCCCAGGTACTTCGAGATCACGTCATCTTTAAGATCGTGCCTATGATGAACCCGGACGGAGTGTACTTGGGTAATTACAGGTTGGTGCAAAGTCTCTTCCTAAAAAAAATACTCACTAAAAGCTGTTTAAAAAGCCTCGACGTGGAAATTTCGGACACTTTACCAACGATTTTAAAGAAAATGTCATTAAAAATACTTGAGTTTTCTCACTTTTCCGACAGTATCATAGCATTTACCAAGGTAAAGGCAGTAATAGTCATCACTTCAAGAGCGCTCCTTAAGATTCTCTTCATTTGATAGATCGCTTCGTGAAGAGAACAAAGATTTTCTCTGTCATTTTCCCCTGGTTTCATTTTCGCCAAGCATGCACGCATAAATCAAACAAGCTGCTCACCGGCACAGGTATTCTGCACTAGAACCTGCTCATAAATCACCATTTTTTTCCATTACCCTCCAGTAAACGTAGGAAATAATTGGTCTTTTCAAAGATGTCAAGTCATTAGCAAATGGCGCCATTATTATCCAGTGAACCTGTGTTATTACAGCCTATCTCAAATCAGATTAAAACTAGATGAAAACCGTTCTGCACTTGACGACAAAGTGTCGTTGTCGTCTCAAACGTGTCCACATAAAAGTAATAGTACCTATGGTGATCTCTCCGGTCCAACTTGATGGATAGATGACTTGGCATATTTCAGTCACATCAAATATACGCTCCTGATAGGCGTTCGCTAGCAGTTCGCTGCCCGGGTCTCCTTTTCACAGTAAATAGGAAATAAATGTTTCGAGGTAAAAGGTATTACGTGAAATGGTTGTTAATCAAAAGTCAGGGTGCCTACTTTATCTAAAAGCGATCAAGGGAGACTGATATATACCGTAACACCTCTCTTTCTCTCTCTCGCTCCCTCTCTCCATGCAACGTGCTTCAGCCGACTCTATTATAGCAGTCTCAATAGACTCTTTCTCATATCTTTTTCCTGTTTAAAGCAAGCCCATGCGATGTTCTGTAGTGGATTCAATCTCATTTTCTATATACATACTCTCGCCCCCTCACACTCTTTACTCGATTTTCTCTTTCATGCTTTCTTTAGTTGTGTTTGTGTTTTTTTTTTCTTCCTTTGCCGCCTTCACTTTATCCGTTCGCATTTTGAGTTAATGCCTGCTGTCCCAAAACACGTACCGCACTACTACTGGAACAGTGGAAAGTAGCCAAAAAACGTTGTCTAGTCGCCTGGCCTGGTCCGCTCCAGCCAGTCTGTAGCTGTGTAGCCGTGTAGCTGTGTAGCTGTGTGTCTGGGCCGACAACTGCCAGTAGCCAGCAAAAATAATGTGTCTTTACAGTTTATACACTGTTGCTCCAGTCATGCCGTCGGGCAAAGCTAAAAATCACCATTCTCCATTGCCAACGTTTCCCAAATGATGGCCAAGTACAATTCTGGTGCCATTGGTCTGACGTCGACCTCAGCTCCCGGGCAGTCAAGGACAACTTGGTTTTAAGATATAACTGATAGCTCAGTCAAAGACAGCTTGGTTACAAGGTTGCAACTGATAGCTCAGTCAAGGACAGCTTGGTTACATGGTTGCGACTGATAGCTCAGTCAAGGACAGCTTGGTTACAAGGCTGTAACTGGTAGCTCAGTGAAGGACAGCTTGGTTACAAGGCTGTAACTGGTAGCTCAGTGAAGGCCAGCTTGGTTAAAAGGATGCGACTGGTAGCTCAGTCAAGGACAGCTTGGTTACAAGGTTGCGACTGGTAGCTCAGTGAAGGACAGCTTGGTTACAATGTTGTAACTTGTAGCTCAGTGAAGGCCAGCTTGGTTACAAAGTGACAACTGGTAGCCGAATCCAGACATGGTTATTGAAATCAACTGGAGGCTACGTAGCTTGTGTCCAAGGACAACCGTGATTGATGTTTGCTGCAATGCGTCTGACTACAAGCTCTCTTTGATACGCATATTCGGAAGGATTACAGCCAATCTGAAATTTAACGGCGATGAGTCGTGAATCGAAACACACGATGACGGAGTAAAATGTTAATTAAACTTTATAGATCCCTAAACCAATTAACAGCACCTACCTATTAAAGGCTGCAGAACGTGTGAGCAATGGTTGTTACTTGTCAGTACTTCATTTAAAATGTGAGTAAGATCAGTGCGGTGCCATTTTGTTACCGATTGTTGTTACACCGTTGCATCAAAAGCGATCCAATTCTGTCCGAAGCACTTTTTTTGTCCCGCCTTCAATTAAGTTTCTAGTCAACATCGTTAAACTGCGTAGTAGGCATTACGCTGAAATATGATGGTGTACGTTCTTTGACGCTACCCCAGGGTGATATCAAAATCCAGGGCGAATTCATGGGACGATAAAAGCTAAATCGAACTGTCACGAGAAAAGGATGGAGTTGGCTTTAGGGCGATCTATGGGCCACACTATCCACATTCCCAGTCATATTCCCATTAAGCAATCGTCTGTTACTGTTTCACCAGAGCTCGCGTCGCATACAGCGCTAGTGACGTAGGCGCAAACTTTTCGCCTTTCGCATTTCGCATTTTCGCATTTTCGCTTTTTCGCTTTTTAGAGTTGTGGCTGTGTTCGAACAGGATTCGTTCGTATACAGACCGATGTAAAAATTCCGTCATCAACACAAATCACACAACGAATTAATTAACAATTATAATCAAACATTTTTGAAACTAGATTGAAATTAGTTGTGTTTTATTTTGAAGGGAACCAGAAAAAAAGTTCGGTACTTCGTTCTCATGAGCCATATCATGGTGTTGGTAGAAGGCGATTAAAAATTATTACGAACGAATTCAATTGAATTCCAGTAACAGCCGCAAACTTTTTCTGCTGCAGGGATGAACCAAAGAGCTTATCAAACTCATTCTAGACACGGTCTTTCAATTACTTCCAACAATAAGCTTAAGCTTCTATTGCTCTGCAAATCCAGGCGGAAAAAATCCAAACGTCTGAGAAGTCTTACAATTCTATGCTTTATATAATATCAAATGTCAAACTAGGCGTCAAGAAATAACTTTGTTCGGTCTACAAGAAAACGAAAGCTTCTCAAGTGATTTTGTGACACGACCGTCATCGGAGCATTTCATAATGTAATATTATATTGCACATCTAGAGCAAAATGTCAGTGTATAAGATCTAGAGTCCTACCCTCGTAACGTTACACCTTCTCGACAAAGAAACTCTGTGCAATCACTGGTGCAGAACTTTCTAGACTGCTAAAGCTGATGAGAGAAGAGAAGAAGAGAATGGAACGAACCCATCGGGCTAATGCTCAACGCCAGTCGACGCTCGGCAACCGAAGCCCGACGCCCGGCACCCGACGCTCGACGCTCGACGCTCGACGCCACCCAATTGAAATAACAACGCCGCCGCCAATGGGGCACAGAGTTAGCTATAATAAATGCTAATAATATGTAAGCCGTCACACATGCATTCGAGTGATCTGACATGGGGCGCTAGCGTAGTGCTTTCTCACGCATCATACGGGACGTCGAGCACTCAACGTTGTTGCTGTACTTGTGCGGCGTCGGCGTCGGCGTCGGCGTCGGCGTCGGCGTCGCAGTTCCTTATGTCTCGCAATAAGCAGCTTTACGCTCGATTATAATGCTAAATCGCGGCTGAGGCACATCTGGAGCTGGAGGTGCTAACTTCTAATGCTGTTCGCTCGAAAGGGTTGATGTGGTTTGATGGACATTGAAGTGCCCTGGATAGGAGGTTTTATAAAGCGGACAACACCTACACACGACAGCGGAGATTTCTTGCGGGAAAATAATGTCGCTACCCGCCAGACGGTTACATGAGCGGGTCAAGTAAGATGAGCGGGTCAAGTCACATGAGCTGGTCAGAGTCTGTAATCACTGATTAAATCGAACGAATGTTTCATCTGACACTCGCAAAGCCAGGCGCTAATCTTCGTTGATCAAGTTAATGGGTTGTTTTTCTCTAAGAAACTCGGTTTTATTAACAGGTCTTGTGGCACAGGTCTTGTGACGGCATTGAATAACAGGATTATTGTAAGCCTAGACTAGCCTGTAAGTGAAGTGGGGAAACTCGGTCCTGGCACCACCAAGGAAGCCGCCATGTAAGAGCTGGCCACGAGTTTACCCATCAAATACCTGATCCAGACTAATGCTGTTTAACTTTGGTAATCTCAGAGCGCTGGTTATCCAACGTACAACAGCGTGCGGTACCTTTTCAGGATTGTAAGTTCATAGAGTTATAACTTTAAAACCAAATTTACCACTCCTAGTTTTACTGCTTGCCAAAGTCGAGTTCAAGCAAAAAAAGGGAAAGAAGAAAAACCGTGGGCGGAACAGTTGAGCGTGTTACAAACACCGGTTCGCTAAAGATCACCGAAGTTAAGCAACTATGCGCTTGTCAGTTATTGGATGGCTGACCACTGTATACACATGACCAGTTCTGTTTGGGAGAGAGGCTGGAAAAAGTCAAGTTAGTACAACAGCTTCACTTACCTTGCCTATCAACCTCTCGACAGCATTGGACTAGTGGAGGAATCCTGCTGTTCGAGTCGTACAGTCCTTCGTAAAGGAAGTTAAGCCGATGGTCCCCTCGGTGCTATTCGACAAGAGCATAGGCCACGTGGCGGCACCGTGTTTCCCCTCCTCCCTTCTAGGCTAGGTTAAGCTTATCATCATCCTCGTCATCATTCGCCCATTCAACCACGACATTAGACCAACATGTCACATGCGCAGTTGTCAAAACAGTGCCGAGTTAAGCAACACAAATCAATCTTAAAACGGTGAATTGAAGGCCACAAGCCAATTTACTACGAGTACGCGATAATTACGATGGATAATTACTCTGCGTAGTGGCAGCACAACCCACAGAGACCAGTGATTACTACTCAATGCAATTTCAGTGATAGCAATCAAACTCACTGCATTCGCGACACGTAGCATACCAATTAATTATGAGATGACGATCATCTCAGCAAGACACAGAAACTCTACTTCTCCCCCTCCCCTCCCCTCCCCCACTGTAAGAACATCACCACGCCCACTGAGCTTCCTACACAAAATGTCGTTAGTCCGGAAGGAAACGAAAGATATAATTATTATATTTTACTCGGAATGCCATCGATTAGACAAATTTACGCAGTATTTTCCTCAGAGGCCAGCATGCAATCAAGATCTACACGTAGGAGTTTTTGCGAACACAGTGGAGGTGAATAGTTGAGTCTAGTTTTATTTGTTATAACTAAGAAAATCTGCTGAGGGTAAAAAAAGATTGATTTGTTTGATTGATTAGAGGTGTTTTTGGACCCACTGTTTTGACAACGGGCGCTGTCTGTAGCACTGGTTCAATGGCGTTGGGAAATGAGCGGATGATGATGAGGTTGTGATAAGGATGATGATGAGGAGGAGGGGGAGGAGGAGGAGAAACCCGGTTCAGGCACGGAGCCTACTCCTGTCGAATAGCACCAAGGGGACCACCGGTACGACTCGAACAGTGGGATTCCTCCACAGTCCACTGATCCAAAGCTGTTGAGAGGTTGATAAGCAAGGTGAGTGAAGCTGTTGCACTAACTTCATACCTTTCTACCTCTCTCCCAAGTGTATGGTGGTCACCCATCCAAAACCTGGCCCAGCCCAATGTTGCTTAACTTCGGGTATCCAAGAGAACCAAAGTTTCTAACACGCTAAACCGTTCGGTGGTAACGAAGATCAAAACAAGCTTATTATTAATTATTTATCCGCTGAAAGTCTGGGAAATATCTCTGAGTCCCGCATCAGTTCGAATTTACAAAAAACGAGGTGAATTTAATGAAAAAAGTCGCAAAAGTGTAAATAGCAATTAAAATAAAACCAAGTAGGACCTAGAAACTTATACCATTTCTGAATACTTCACACATGAAATATTGTTACTTGTACGTAGTGAAAATATGCTGGCAGTGGCTTAACAATGTCACCTACAAAACTGCATGTTGCTATGATACCGCATTGTTACAAAAGTCTTGAAATGTTTGAGAACGGCGATCTAGTTTGTTCAGGAATTACTGATCAGGCAGTAAGTCGCATGGGGACCCTTGTAAGCTCTGATGACCAACTAATCCCCTTGCAAATAGCTGCATTTCCAGCTGTCCTGTCAGATACTTGATGATTGGCAAAGAAGGGGTTTCTCCGAAAACTGGCAACATAGAGCCGCGAAATGGACAGATAATGTGAAAATTTTAATCTTTTGTCAAGATACATTCTTGCTTTAACAATGACATTTTTCGAAGCCCCTGCGTGTTTTTGATCAGTAATTCCTGAATGAACTTATACTCTCCATTTTTTGTTTTTCTTCGGCAGGTTAGGTTCTTGACACTCCTGACAATGTCTGCCATCTTCCCCAAAACTTATAGTGATTTCTAGTCAAATCTAAAAAGTTTTCGGATGCTGGAAACACCGGTTCTGTGAGGTCACCAAAGCTAAGCAACATTGGGCTGAGTCAGGTAATGGATGGGTGACCATCCATACACATGACTAATTCTTCATGGAAGCGAGGTTCAGGGACATACAAATGTACAACAGCATCACGACAAGCTGTCTCGACGGCATCGGATTAGTGGAGGAATCCTGCTGTTCGAGTCGTAACGTCCTTCTGAAGGAATGCTAATCCGATGGTCCCCTTGGTGCTCTTTGAGATTAGTAGGCTACCTTACTCCCTTCCTTCCTTCTTGACTCATCGGGCTAATCATCACCCCCATATCAATCCACTCATTCCACCGACGCTGTTCGATCTTTGTCATACAGCCCGTTGTCAAAATTATGGGTACAGTTCATCACAACAAGTCAACGTACTATTCTTCTGCTACTCTGCTCTTTTTTATGGTTTGACTTTTGGTATGTCTATTGATTCCAATCGAAATGTAAACGATAGTTTTTCAATAAACGTTTAGTGATTATCTTTTCTGTCAATACGTGCCTCTTCGTAGTTTAGGTGTTCTGACCTAAATGCCTACTAAGTACAAACTGCCTCCTAGCATTGAACCGGAGTCAAATTCCAGTTATTACTAACTAGGAAGTTAGGTGCACCAGAAGGGTGATTGACTAAGCAAACGTGAATGACCCTATGTCAGCAAAGCAGGCATTAACAATATTGCCACTTAAAATTCCTAGAGCTAAATGGCATTTTAGCTAGTTCCATTCCTGTGACAAACCGATACACTCGCTAGCCTCTGCTTGATCCATGTTCTGGGTCAGTTTACTAACAGTAAAATAGTTAACAGTTAGCTGTTAGAGAGAGTAATGCAATTTTACTAACCTCATTGGAAGGTCCACTCGTAACATTTGACGCTGTCCACGGATAACCAGGACGCGACTTATTTTCGAACATTTATTTTAAATCACGATTTCAAATTAAGCTCTATAAATTCAAAACGTACCACCAGCGCCACAAGCGCGAAGCCAACAACTGTTGTACTGTCTCGAAGCAGACAAGCAAAAGTATCACTACGCCATGTCATGTGGGATTTATGTACATTTGAAAAATTATATAAATAAACATCAAAAACGACTATTCAACTGTTTTCTAATTACGATCAAGTGCTCATCATCCATTAAAACATAAATCAAAGCCGTTGTTTCACGCTGTTCAGCAAACTATTTTGTGATGTGCCGTCACAGAATGTTGGTTATCGTGAGGTAAATGCTATCTACACTTTCCGGTTCAGTTTGTTGATGTAGTCTGAGCCCCTGCTACACAGCCCACAGGCAACCATTACTGTATCGAAATAAGACTCTGTGCATGGCCTATCTTACTCTACTTCTTCTTCTTCTTACTTGGCGAAACTACGCAAGTCTTTTTCATTATCGTTTTTTCCTGTGTCTAATTTTCCCAGCGTAGAGTTCGAGTAGAGTTTACGATACAGAGCAAGTGAGGCACACGGAGATGAAAACGTTATAAAAGCGATCGTATGTAAATTAAATGGAATTTTTACAAGTACAATAATGAATTTGGCTATAATTTGATTACCTAAATTCAATTGGTGCAGACTGACCTGATAATTATTTTCTTTTTACTTTGTTTTGACTATGAATAAATTCAAGAATACGGTAGAAACACATCCAGTAGAGAAAGTAATTCGATCAGCCTCTTTCGTCACACGAACTATAAAATATACATCAACCTTGGTTGAAACGTATCTGAATTGTGAACCAATTCCACTGTTTTCGGGCATCGACGTACTCAAACTTACATCCGCTTCCTTGCTCTTGCTTCCTTTCCGTGCGATCTTGAGAGGACACAGCGTGGAGCTCGCACTACAGAACGTGAATCCCTAGCCTTGGCTGAGAGCAGTCTAGCTCGACAAAGAATGCCATTAAAGTAAAGTGTTGGTGTTGACCACTTTGCATGTGAACCACCTGAACACGTCGACACTTGGGTCGCGACCCACTGGTTGAGATCCTCGGACTTCTAGGCAACCCCTCCCCCTCCCCACCCCCTCCCAATCCCGCCCCCATCAACACCAAGATAGCTAATAACATGTAATGCAAGCCGATGAATGGGAATTGGAGCTCGTGGAACATGATTCAACATGTAATCTTAGGAAATCCCTTAAAATCACAACCTGCCAGGAACCGAGCTCCTTGAAGCATTCACCTACGTTCTGGTCAGTAGAGCTAACATGATTTTCACGGAATTGTCAACAAAAAACTAAAAGAGGATGTGCCGATGTCTAGTAATTGTTCCGGCGAAGGGAGGGAGTGACATCCGCACCGTATTTTTCTAATTGACAGTTGAACGTGAGCACAAAACATAACAAGTTAATAATTGCTAAGCTTTAAATTACCTGACTATACACTATATAACATTTAAATATTTAAGGAAATAGAGAGTGAATTCTATTGCCAAATGCCAGTCATCTGCACTTGCATTTCCCAACTCTTTCCAATCACCCTGCTAATTGGAATGCTGTTGTTTACAATTAGCAAGCATTACTGCTAACGTGGACCTATCACTCAGTCTATGTTTCACAATTTAACTGGCGATGCGGCAGAAGGCCAAATAAAACCCTGTGTCAAATAAAAGTTTGTCAAATTTGACGTTACGCATATTTCGGTATCGCAGTACAACCTCGGTAACTTCCCTGGGACACTAAGTGTCTTGATTTCGTAGGCCTAAAGTCTACACTGTCCTGTTTCATGTGGGTTGTGAACATTTCATTTCAAGCGGATCCTGCATATCTCGTAAAGTTTCCATTATGCAAATATATATAATTTTCACATAGAGTTTTCATCTGATAAATCGAAACAGGCCAAGTTTCACTGAGTCTGTTATCTGCCTCTAGCAGAAGCATAAGTATGTTATTTGCGTGAAGCATGTATTCTACATTGGCTCTTTTGTTTCCTCCACTGGAATGATTTAGTGTGATTAAATAAATAACAGAAAACAGAACTTTGCTGAAAGCACAGGCAGAGGCACGGGAGTTTTCTACGATGAGCCACCCTAAGACAAACAAGTCTCGGTGGCTGGTGCCATCTTTAAAGGAGCGATTTTCTTGAATAGAACAGGCCTTAGAATGGAGCAGGGTATGGGAAATGTATGTGCTTGCCAGGGGTTGCCGCTGCCAGCCAGTAGTAACGCAAAGAACTTCTTTTATCCTCCGTTTGGCGCACGCACTGTGTCGCCTATATACCCATTACGCAATTATCCAAACAGACACAGTACAGGTCCTTGGCAATGCAGGCAGCCAACGCAACAAGCTCACTCTCCTGTGAACATAACAACTAGTACAAGAAAGTAGAAACATCCCTTACAGACGTGCAATAAATTTACCCTCGACTGCAAACATTTCACTTTTTCTCATTTCACACTTTTGAAAAGGGTTGAGAATTAATTCGTATTTATATTTTCTTTTTACTGAATTCCTATTCGTTCCTAACTTTCGTTTTACTATCGTTTTACTTCCTTTTTACTTTTCTTCTATTTTCTTTTCGCGTTTCATCTCTTTTTATTCCGTAATAGTGTGGCGGTTGAATATCACACAAGCTTCAACGAATTCTATTTCCATAATATCAAACAAGTCGGTCATGTTTATGTTTAAGATCTACATTGATGGGGTTTGATCTAAACCGCACGTGGCATCATATTTCGCAGTGGGCCCATCCTACGCTGCATGCCGTCCACGCCATGCTGACAGAACTCGACCAAAATAAGGTAAGTGCCGACACCCGATTCGATTTTGTTTTATTGCGTGCTAGAAACCGAAAGTGTGCCATCCGTAATCCGGATCCCCAAGCATCCCGTTTTAGTCGCGATTGTGAAATAATGCTCTGTCCGCTATCGCTATCGCTATCCCAAGACAAGGAGCCTACGAGGTATAAAGCGCCATGTTGGATTAGTTACTGCTTCATTGTTAATTGAACCAAGGCTATTAAACACGTAATTGAACAGTTTAACAGTGGTTAATAGCCCAGCGAGAATGGATTGAATGAATTGAACACATGGCTATTCTGTTATTCAAACAAGAATGTATTCACAAGAATGTAAGTATTTCCAGTTAGATGAGACTTGGAAAGAATTTTTGGAATTCACACATATTTGGTAGCTAGTAGTTAAATAGCTGTTTGCTCTTCTGTAATTGCAATACATTTGTCATGTTATTATTTTATTTTATAAGATGTAGATATTATCCC
>LVVV01432152.1:0-13571 GCA_001676325.1 Amphinemura sulcicollis
GTTCGGCATTTCTTTTTTAGCTGCCTTATTTTGTTGGTATAGTAAACGGGGTCAGGGTTTGGTCTTCTTTTGGTGCTTGGAATGGAAACCTGAGCTTGGAAGAGTACGTTCTTGAAGCTGGACCAGTACGATAACATGTCTCCGACTTGGGATCACCAATTGTGAAAAGCGTTGAATAGGGTCTCAGCAGAGCGAAGTTTGTCGGCCTTTTTGTTTGTAGAGCCAGATGCGATTTTTGCCAGGATTTAGTTTCCTCGCTTTCACAGTTGATATGGTTACAGTGGTGATTTTGTGATCGCTGAATAACTCTTCGACGGAGCTTGAGGAGCAGATTTCAGGAGGCCGTACAATAAATACGTCCAGCATTTATGCCGCTCTTTGGATCGCGCTCTGCCACCTCGGCAGCCTCCCTGGACCATTCAGTTTGCGGGAGGTTGAGGTCACCACCAACTACCACTGTTTGGGATGACGTTCCGTCAGCTAGAATTGTGTCCAAGTAGTTGCGGAGATATTTAATGAAATTTATTGGGTCTGTATTTGGGGGCCGATAAACCCCGATAATTGTTATGTTTCCTTGCTGGAGCCGGAGGGACACACTCATGATTTCATGTGCGGGGTCAGACTAAGCTAGGGAGCAGTTTACTTCATTTTTTACGCAGATAAACACTCTTTCTTTAACTTTCTCAAACTTTCTTGTTTGGAATCATAACCTTAATTTGTAAGAATTCGGCCTCCCCCACCCCAAGCAGCGTAACACTGCGATCCAATAAGAATGGCATGAGGTTATAATAAAACAAAGGAAGTAGGGAGGCAGGCTTCAGATGTAGTTGTGGAGAGCAGAGGAACTAACAGTGCCACGATAAATAACGATACATTCATTCGGGCAATATTTTACTACAACCGAGCACACACAGTTGTTTGAATTTCAGAAAACCATTAATCCATTTAAAGAGTGTTCAAAATCAGTTTCTTTGCACTTTCCAGTGATGGCCAAACTGTTGAAAATGGTGTGCAGAATTTAATTCAGCATCTTAACAGATTGCATGGTTTTTTTTTTGTTTTTATTACTATGTTTGTAACCACCAACTCAAAAATATCTTCCGCTCTGGGATCCGAGCCCGGGACCATCCCGGGTAAAATCTACTATAGTAAAATAATAATACTAATAATATCTACTGCCCATTGCGAGCTTTCGTAATTTGAACTAGTTTCACCTAATGTACGGCGTTACTTTACTTATCGTCGTCACCTGCGGCAGCTGCCAGATTGTAAAGTAATCATTGCAAAGATCCAGAATTCACTTGTTTTGCAAGAAATAATTCCATTCCAGCAGAACATGCAATTTTTCTAGTTTACAGTCAGTGCTAATTAGCCTAGAGATCAAGCACTCGACCTGCTCTACTGGTGTTCCATCATTCCCATATGGATCAAAATCCCATTGGCTGGATATTGGATCAGTAATAATAGATAAATAAAGGATATTTGTAAAGAACCTAAACAAAAATTTGAAAAGCAAGTTGATTACCTTGTCATTATGATCAGCAGTCCAAAACTTTAAGACCTTTTGACACCGGCCAATTATTTAGTTGTTCAAGGTCTTCGTTTGTAGCAGAGTGAAAACAAAATGCTTGATGGTTATGCGGTCGCCAGGTGGGGACAGGTGCAGGTTGCGCCTGTGCCATAAAGGTGAAGCGTTTTCACCCGAATCGGGCAGAGATGAAACATCGAGTTCGGTGGAATGGTGCACAATGTAGGTCATGGGGGTAGCAATCCAAGGAGGTTGTTGGCGTTTCTGTATCTTATGACGAAATTAGTAGCACATTGTGTGTATATATTAATCGCCAATCACTCTCAAACTAGTGAAGATTCTACTGCAAAATGTAACGTTTTCGGTTTCTCATTGTGCACTCATTTCCGAAATCTAACTCTCTTCTGCGCCAGACCCAGCCTGACCTCACCCAACCCCACACTGCAAACAAGCTTCATCAGGCTACATCAGGCTCAGCAACACATTGGGTAAGCAGGAGAAATATAGGGCGATGAACTCAACCTAGACTAAAAGGGAAGAGGAGAAACCCAGTGCCAGTCATCATGCTAGCATTAATTTTACCACGGTGAACAACTCCGTAAGTGCGTTCCGATGAACTTTCCATGTTCACATCTCACAAAATGTCTGCTCCAATGTTGCAGAACTTCGGTCATGTCACAAGAATCAGCACTTCAGACTTGGTTTACTCACCAATTTTCAACACAAACCCCTATACCTAATGGGCATGGCACGAGAAGAAACGATACATTGTACATTTTTTTAGCACATAGGCGAGCTTAACCCTCCTCCCTTTCGACGTTAACCTGCGTCACTCACCGTTACAGTGGCAAGATTGTTATCTGCAAACTGCAGTGCTTTTTGCAGGCCAGAGTTATGGAACTGTATATCAGGCATAAAGGACCAAAGTGACCTAACACTAATTGTATCAGTTATTCGGGATATGGCAAGTCACAAAATCTGCATAATTGAATTCAACAATTTCCTCAGACATTTACACTTTAAGCGAAACGTGTGTTATTTAAACAACGCTACATCTGTGGTCTCAGAATATGCTATTGTGGGCCTGTGACCTTTCACTGGTTTGATTTTGTAAAACGGTAGAAAAGTGAGAAAGATACGATGAGCAACATTAGCGATAAATAGCCCACTCGGTTTCCGCTGAAACCTTGCCAAGACTTACTTACAGCAGTGAACTACCACCTTATGGAGAATTCTCTTCACAGCAATAAGGTCGAAATTCCAGTGCTTTGCTTGATATTTGAACGCAACCCAAGTTCAAGCTCAGTACATCAGGTTGCCACTACTGTTTCCGTATAGTCATCTCAAAATAAGCACTCAAGGATCAGAGCAACCAAAGCAATTAACACTCATTATTTGTCATCTAGTCAGATTTCCTTGGGTGCAGCTATTGCATCGCAAAAACCGGATTGTACCGCGACCTATGGTTCCGCGCATGGACCAGGTTTGAAGCGAAAATCGGCCATATCATCGCGCAGCCAAATTAACATAGCAGTGGTGGTTCACTGTTTACAGTAAGAAACTAGCCACCTCAATTTTAAGTATGCTAACGAAGTAAAACCGTTGTAAATTTTGTTTTGTGGTGGGGCCTTCTCATAACTCGGTGCCTCATACTCATAGCTCACAAGGTACACTTTATTACCAAAATTCACTTCCTCCAAGAGAAGTTTAACACAATTTAGGGACACCTTAGGACCTCGAAAAGAATCTGGTTGCAAGACTTATTGGGCTTATTACTGGGCATTAAAATTAGAGCTAAACTTTCTTGGTCGAAAAATATGAACTCAACCTAAACTGTTTCTAATTCCATGGGCATCTTTGGCTTCAGGTGCATCAGTACCAAAACGTGTTTTGCTTCTCGTCAACGGCGCTATTTATTTCCCAACAAATGCATCCACTTTAAACAAAAATTCATAATACATTCCATATGGTAGCAAATTCCAAAATTAACTGTACAAACGGCAAATATAATCAAAAATTTAAACGAACAAGATATGGAAATAGGTTTTTACAAAGGGAAGTTACTTGTCCAACTTCAGTACTGATGTTTGAACAGATCGCTTACAAGTACAATTGGCAAAATGTAGCCCAAAAGTATTATCAAAATTCATATGAAGAAAAATATATAGAGAACATATGAAAGAGAACCCACATTCCAAACCACATTCCAATGCAACATCATTGGAAGTGTTCGCAACACGATAAGAGATGGATTTAGCTCGGCTAGGGGTAGCTCGTAGGAACATCAACGATTTAAATGAAGAGTAAACGGAATGAACAGAACAGCGAAACTCACCCAACTGAATTGCAATTAAGTAAAAACAAGTTTCTGCTAGGAAAAAAAGAAGCTTACTTTCATTATTAAACCGTAGGATTGAAACTGACGGAATTATTTCACCAAGAAAATGGAATGCATTATAAGTCTCATAAAGTTAATTGGAGAGATGCAAAGTATTATTCGGTGTTTTGGATAACCGTCGTCTTTTCCGACACGTACAACCCGTCGAGAAACTTTCGGATGTCTTTGTTTTTCACGCTAGTTGATTGTTGGATTAGCGCGGCAGAACAGGAAACGGATTCGATGTCGTTTCCCTCAAGGATCAGCTCATCCTTCTGCTTGGGAGAATTGGCAACAGTGACACCCGGCGACATTTTAACCCGGCGAATATATTTTTCTCCGAGGAAGTTCCTGATCTCGATGACGGTGTTGTTTTCGGATGTGACGCAGTTGATGGGGAAGTGGGCATATACGGCACGCATCTTGTATAAGAAACCCTGTAAGCAAACAACCAAAACTAATTAGAAACGAATAACCATGCGCATTAACTGCCGGAACTGACATCCACTCGAACCTCGACCCATGAGCCAAGAAAAGTAAAGACAACCTCTGGACTCGAAAACAATCCCATAGAAACATTTATACAGCAAGAATTAATGACTTTTTACGTGGATGTCTTATATTAAAAATCAAATACATTGGGGCAAAATTTTAAACATTTTTCTACAAATGTTGTGCAAGTTGGAAGAAAAAAATGGAGAAGCCCAGGTATGAAATGTAAAGTTTGAATGAAAAAAATGCAGATAAAGTATCCAGTGAAGCACTCTAGCTCTCTCTCCCCACATGCCTATACAAGGTACCACCACAGATTAAGTTTGCCAAGATATCCTATACTTATGACCAGATCTCTCAGCAAATTACAATTAGAAACAGTTGCAAGATAAAAGCCAAACGTTTCACTTTCTTGCAACGCGGCCTGCAGAGCAATTGTAAGAAGGGAATTCACCATCTGTATGCCGTCGCACGTAAGAGAGATCAATTCTGAGACCGAAACTAGGTACTTCTGGCTCAGTAGGCAAGTGAACTCCGTGGTGCTGCCTTCAGAATTGATCTACGTTATGTGAGACAACCTATATATGTCCAGGTCCGAGAGGTAAATGTCATTAGTTGCGAGGAAATCCAAACGCAAGATTTCGCATAGCGAGAATTTACACAAGTAGTAGGTACGAATGGGCAAACAAATATCTGTGGTACAGCCATAAAACGGACCACCAACTACACTGATTCATAGATAAGAACGAGAGAGAACATACTGCATGCCATTGCCACGTGCTTTTGCCTGGTGTACTAGGCTCATTTTCAAACATTGTTTACTGTGCCCAGAAATAAAAATTACAAATGAAATTTCACAAAACGTAATACAACACATTTAATTGTGAATGTCAAAAATGTCTTCCTGATCAATGAAATAAGCAAAATTACCGACTGCTTTGAAACCATTTTGCAGTCTCTTCACTCCTGGTACCAATGCTACATAAGTTACTATTGAATACTGGCACCAATAGAAAAAGGCAATTTACTATTTGAAGGGAAGAATTAGTATCTAGTATTCTAGTTAAGTTCCTAAATAAACAACTGATTTAAGGCATTATTTCAAATGTTTTCTGTATAAAAATGGAAGTTAATTCTTTAAGACCAACCAGTTTTATATGAGATTACCTTAAATTAATGTGGTATATATGGAAAGAATATCTATATACATATATAAAAAAGCATGGTATTTCTATTATGTAAAACTCAAGTAATTATATCACTGCTGTTTGTAAAGCAGATAGAAATTAAAAACGAGTTTCAAATTGCAAAATTTCCATGATTGTTACCCTGTCTCCAATAGGTAATTGGGAAAAACGAAAACATTGACCTTCATTGTGTCAAATTTGGTCAAATTCTTTCTCTTAGGCCGAGGAGACAGCCGCAAGGAAGAGAGATCTTTGGTAGTATATCTTGGATCAAGAATGATTGAGTGGAAAAATATTAGAAAGGTTAGTACATTTCGAAACTCAGTTAGCATTTTGCCAAGCAACTGAGCAAAAACATGCAATTTAAAAGAAAAGACCTACGGTCGTACGTCACAACATGATCTTCAAGAAGTCTATGCACACAGTCCAAAAAGCAAACAAATACTGTGTCAATAACATTTGAAATTTTTGACACATGGCATTCATAGAGTAGGTACTAAATTGGTATGAGTTGATGGTAAGGTCTCAGAGGTGTGATGATATCAGTTCTCTAATAACAATAATTTTCATACCTTCGTCACTCCTTTGATCATGTTTTCAATATGGGAGCAGACAGTTCGCACAGCAGCTAGTTCCTTCTTTGTTCCAAACCATTTTTCAACTCTCAGCATATTCTTCCCCACCATCTGAAACAATAACATCAAATTAAGAACCAGACACATTTAGAGGTTATACAAGTCAGAACACCTTTGTTATGACACAAGCAGTCTACCAGATCAATGTTTCTCTTTAAAAAATAATACAACATATAACAGAATACGGATGGCCTAGCTGCATGTGAGTGCAAAAAAGCTTATAGATGAAAAAAATGTTGTCTTAAATTTTGGAGTAGGTGAGTAGGTACTACTCCAGCTGTGCGGGTTTACAATCCCGATCGGATCAGAAGAATTTATTGTGCAGTCCCAACAGCTAAGAAACATAGACACTGAGAGCATCAAATTACTCTGCTCTAAATGCCGAATGTTTAGCAAGAGAGCTTTATAAAACCAAAAAGAAACATGATGCAGCAAACAGCATATTGCTGGCTGGCACGTTGAACCCTAACCTCAAAAGTGGACGCTGCCCATTCTGATAATTCATAACCACCCGGCACCCAAATCCAAAAGCTAAGATTTATGTAGATGTGTGAGATTAAAACTTACGTGAATATCAATTGCGAGATGTTTGAATGATCTCGTCAATGATCCACGAGGTCCTTTGACTTTGACGATTCGAGCCTTGACGGTAACCGTCAATCCCTCGGGGATCTTCACCGTTTGATTCGTAACGATTTGCTTCATTCTAAATAGTGAAAATATTATAAACTACGAGAAAATATATTCAAAAATAATATGGTAAGAAAATAATTGTTAAATAATCGAGCAAAGGCGCCGATGATCAAGGATTAAAATCCGAGTAATCGCGCTCCTCACCTATTACTTGTGCCAACATTGACCGGAAAAGACTGTCCGGCATTCGACCAATGAGGTGTCAGAATGGGTCGGCAACAAACAATCACACTGCCACCGTTTCTAACCAAGACAAGAACGATCTAAAGCAAGCGGTAATGACTGGAAAGCCGGGAGAATACAAATCTTGTTGTGTCTACCAACGTTCACTAGAATCTTGACACCCTTTTCAATATCCGTTATTGTATTATATATAAAAAAATAGTGAAATGGTGAGGTAGATAGCACGAAAATGTATGAAATAACAAAAAAATGCCTATTCGTAACCCAAAAAGAAAATCCTTTTCGTTTAATCTCAGAAGCCTTTTTTTAAAACTCAATTTGCATCATTTGGGATGATTGTTTTATCATATTTTCATGATTCACGATCTTTGAGACCATTTGCAAAACACTTTTTTTCGCGATTAAACGCGATAAACACCATTTTTTCAAAATAGAAGGGAGTCTCCAAGAAATTAGATGATTCCCACGAAATACGACATGCTAATATACTATAAAACCTTGATTTCAAAGTGTGTTCATGGATTTACTGCCTACCTATGTGTAAAACCACTCACTGAAGACTATGACTTGGCACTGGCAGAGACGTTACTCCTAAAATTAAGCGATTCCATTTGAAAATCATTTTCCTATTTTTCCTATTAGATGAATTAAGGTACCTACTAGGTAATGGATGCATTTCCGAATATTTAAGTAGGTATACCGAAGTGAAAGCAAAATCTAAATAGTCTATTTCAGTTAAATGGCTTAAATAAGGAATAAAATCAATGCTAAAGAGGTGCTAAAATTTGGACTGGTAAATGCTAAAAAATGCTATTTTTGGAAATATAAATACTAAAAATTGAAATAATTAATGTGATTTTTCCATACCTCTACCTCTAAGCTATATTGCCTTAATTTTTTGTGTTGTGGATATTGGCATTTAGGTAGGTACCTAGTTCAGTAGTTGCATTCAGCTTCTTCCTCAGAACTTAGGGTGGTTGGAAAGTGTCCTGCAAGGTTGGACAATGGGAAGAGGATGAGGTTAAGGAATCTCTACTTTTAAGTAGACTTGTAGGTAAGTAATGTGCATCCTTTCATCTCTTTCCAATATTATTATCAAATGTTTAGATTCACTCTAGAAATAAAATGGAAAACATTTGGGGATGACGAACTATAGTCACACGTCTATAAAAAATAAATCGGAGTTTTATGTTATGGGATTATTTCGAATGCCCACACAAAAAGGATTCAAATGTGAAATCATGTAGGTATGTGAAAACTGTTCTTTACCTGAGTTAGTTTATTGCATAAAGAAAATAATAAATTAAATTTATTTGCAGGCTTATTTAAATAATATCTATCTTTGCAGATAAAAAGTCAACTTAAAAGTACCTATACATGTGTCAATTGCAATGTACCAAGTGATATAGTTTTTAAAATATATTCAAAAACAAAAACATTAAACCCCAGATTAAAAAGAGACTAGACATTGGGTGCACTTGGATTGTGGGCCTGTAAAACTATTAACTAAGAATGTAATTTTTCACCATTGCAAATGTGATCAGATTAATTGCAGAGAAGAGTCTCTAAGTAACTCCTTAATTTGAATTTGGCAAGAATTTGGCAAGAATTTGGCAAGAATTTGGCTTTCAATTGGTTAGATAAAAGTTGAATTTAAAGTACACCAAACTTTGGCTTACAATACCTAATTGTGTACTTGTTTCCATGGGCCAAAATCATTGTTAAGATAAAACTTCACAGAAATAAATAATTACAAAACATTATTTAATTAGTAACAGTCTACAGTCGATTTTACAAATTTTCTTGTCAACTGGAATAAATCTCTTAAGATAAAGAAATAACTTATTTTAATAAAAACGATTACAAATTTGCAAGTGGCATTTATCTAAGCCAGTAAAAAACTTCTAATCACAATTTCTAAACACTCAGACAGTACTATGCCTAATCCAACCATGGTCGAAATAAATCATCCTAATCATGCATAATCGATGCAATCACAGACAATCATAGCTAAAGCTATTCTCATTCGTCATGGTGTATCAAGATAAAATATAAACAATATATCTTTGGCAGTTTGTTATAAGCATACCATTTTGTCTCAAGTAAAAATTGGTTCACGGCGTTGTTGATTATAAAAGTGCCGCGTTGGGCTATAACGTCTGACGTGGCCATTTTGAACTTCGATTAATTCTGCGTCTGGATCGATCATCACAAGTCCCCCTTTCGTACGGTCACGCATCAATTCATTGACTCGTGTGTCGCTGGCCAAGTCTGCGGCCACGGGACGAGACGGCTCAAACACGTCTACTGAGTTGTCTACCGAGTCTAAAACTCTTGAATCGATGTACGCTCGCTGTCTATGTCCTTGCCTCTTGAATTTCTCACTTCCGCGTCGATAATTGTGATCGATATTGGCATCGAAGTCTGCGGTCTGTCGAGGGAAAGGTGGGCAGAGAAATGGAAACACATAAGCGTGACTAAAAGAGTAGAGATATTTTTTACAAGCACACAAAACATATTTAGTCAACAAGAGATTGGTGTGACATGAAAATAATTATAAGAACTCAGGGAAGCTATCAAAATTAGGCATGCTCTTATCTACGTTGGAAAATTTGCTGTAGGTATCCAGAAACACATTGACGTGAACTTGAAGTAATAACCAAATGACTGCAGCCTAAAAATGTGTATTTTTGTGATCTTGTGAAGTAGGTACTAACAAGATGTTATCCGCGTTATTTAAGGTAGGAATAACAGTTGATATGTTTTTCATTGTCGGCTTTTCAATACTCATCATTTTTTTATTCTGCAAATATCGAATTTTGCTGTTCTTCCTTTGCACCCAAATGAGCTATCAATATCTAGGAAGACGCACACAAATACAGCCCAAATGTCCACACAAAAAGCCTGGGGTCCATACGTCTAGATGTGCACCCAAATTAGCTATCAATATCTAGGAAGACACACACAAATACAGCCCAAATGTCCACACAAAAAGCCTGGGGTCCATACGTCTGGATGTGCACCTATTTTAGCATTCTTATTTGTTAGTTAATAAAGCACAGACAGAGACACCAAAACCAAATGCATGCAAATGTAAAAATCCATGATGCCTTTGAGAAATATTTTATTTTTCAGCCATCAAAAACTCAAACCATGCACATCAATATTGATTCATAAAAGCTATTTTTTAATTTCTAGTTTGTTTCCAGATTTTCACACCAAGTTAATAATTATTTTAAAAATAAACTATAGCCATGCAAAGTAATTTCAAATTAAAGTTATATTACAATACATTTCATTTAATTGTTCAGCTGCTCAGTTTATTATTATTTATTTGGTCGTTCAGACTGCGGTTTAGTTTGACCGTGTTACCTACTCTAAAGAACCCACCTCCGTGGTACCCACCTGCAGATCACTGAATTTGGAGGTATAATCGCTGGTAGCTGCAGTTGGAGAAATAAGTACCTCCTGATCGCTTTCCGTCGGTCTTACTTCCTGCACTAAGATTCTAACAACCGAGCTGGAATCTGCATCTTCATTCTTGTACGTGGTCTCGTTCACTGTCACGACATGACCGTTGATGATCTGGAAGGTGTTCGTTTAAGTAAGCTTGGGTAAACAAACCTGGAGCCGTGCTCGGCAATATTTATTCTGCCAATAATCGTAGCCAATCCAGATGGCTGAAGAAGCACAGTTTGCATTCATAATTATTAATATTAAACAAAATTCATATGAAAATCTTATTGCTAATTGATGCAAAATGAATATTTGTTTCAATTTTTTTTAAATGAAATGTTTGTAAATGATAAAAAATCTTGAACTGTTTTTAATGGTGCGTTTACACCTGACAATTCTCGCCGAATATACTATGTCGATTATAGCTATATATTTCTGACATAAATTATTCTCGACAGGTTACACGAAACATAGTATATTCCTTATATATTCCGAGAGAAGTGTCAGGTGTATCCGCACCATACTTCTATCTTCCAAACTAAAATAGCCCGATGGAAATCTAAACAAAAGTTATTTCCTATTTCTACCTTGGTGTGCGATGTTGTATTTCCCAGCTTGCCCCAGTCAATGTTCTGCGGAGGCATGCGGCTCAGAACTTGACCCATTTGCGACTGGACACGTTTCATCATGGCTAAACAGAACGTTACGCAGTTAGAACTTAAGCAATCATTCAACATTTGTTGCTGCAACAGCGCCAGTATTTTATTTACTGTTTTCGGTAGGTAATCTTAACATTTATTGAAAAAGTTTCAATATAGGATCATGGTAAGCAAGCTCATTGCTTTTGTTTCTACTCTAAGATTTTAAAAGAGCACAGTTAAACTTTAGAAACTGAATCTGAAACGGTTAAATAACTCTTTCGTTTACTATAATTACTATAATGTAATTACTTTTAATATAATTTAAATATAATTACTATAATTACTAAACATGCCACATTCAAAATTCAGCTCCAGATTTTAAGCAAGTAAAAAAAGAGACGCTGCCTGCATGTTGCTGGTAACACATTCCGATGTAACTCATAGATAAGAAAGTTGTATAAAGACCCAAAACCAACATACCAGTACCTTCTTGATATATTGTATTCAAGTATTGAATACTAGAATTGTGTCACCGAAATAATCGATTCGTTGATGAGCAACGCTAAGTCATATTTTGTAGCTCTCTCTAATCGTTTAAAACATATTATATCAAACAAATATATTTACTTTGCATGCGATTGACAAAATCTGAGAGCGGGCTGAATGCGATCGGGCTGAAGTTGAAATCAGGCTCTGCGTCCGCATCTGCATCTGTATCCAGGGATGGATTGTAGTCTGTCCCTTCATCAACCAACGACTGCATGTCCTCGTACGGGCTTGCCTCCATTCCGACGCCATTGTACCCATTACTGGATCCTGTCGAAGACGAAAGGTTACAGTCAATAACGATTGAAGGATAGCCCGAACAGCGTTAGGAGTTTGGGTTTTTAGATTGCTGGACGAGTTGTGTCTCGAATACCGACAGGTATCTAGGACCAGGCACGTCTTCCGCTTCCCCTCATGAAGCAAGCGGTTTTTATTTATTTATTTTTATTTATTCACTCATAATAATTTACAATTTTAAATTTATGTTATGGAGATAAGTAACATTTGTTACAGAGTGAAGCCCACATAAGCTACACGCTTGTGCGTGGGCAAAAATAAAATAATATCCAATGTTAGCAAGAATGGTGGATTTTGCATGTAGACCCGTAGGATTATTTATTATTATAAATCTCGTTATGTATAAATAAATAAATGGTTTATCATCTACAAAAGCTCTTCCCTTTTCAGTTAGCCATGCGTTTATTTTGATTTATTTTATTTTATTTTTTAGTTAAGTTTTTATTTGGAGGTTGGGGAGTATTTTATGTCATCTGTTAGAATATGGAAGACTCTGGACCCTTTAAAATCTAGGAAGGAAAACAGATAGAATGCCCTATACTTTGAACAAGTACATATAGGTAGTATACTTTAAACAGGTGCTTGAGTGAGATACTTGTCAATTATGCCACAATCACAGTGATGTCTTTATTAAGTAGGTACCAACAGTTCCTGATCTTCGAAATAGGTATACACACAGACGCACAAGCTTGTCGGTGTGGAAATGCTCATATTGAGTGTGACCTTAGGTGAGCATGCCAAAAAGATCGATCATTTGTTGGGTTGGAAGGAAAGTATGCAATTTAAAATTGCAATTTTACAGCTAACTGAAACAATGGAAATGGTGTCGTAATAGCAGAATACGATGGTGATAACCGAAATGTTAATCTATTTAGTATTTTTTACTTTGAACAAAATTCGCTTTGTCACTGGCTATGCATACATCTATCCCTTCTTTCAGCCATGTAATCATTTCAATTGGGGTGAAGACAAATCATATTGGGTTCTATAATTCTATATCGAACTCAAAATTTCATTCTATAGCCACGAGTTATCGACACTTATCTTGGTTTTTGTTTTTGTTCTTGTACTGCAAATTTTGTACGAGATTTTGGGAGATGTGTGGGGGTTAATAGAGGGCGAAGGTTAGGTTAGGAGAATTTCTTGGTCTACCCATTCAAAGCCCCTAAGATTAAGTTGCAGCTAATCATTTGGGAAGTGCCTACCAGGTTTCCTCCTGTAGACGCTCTACTTTGGTAAGCAATAGTCCTGAACCGTACTTCAACTTGTGTTCATTTTATTATGTTAATAAAGTGTCCTATTTTCTGCTAAAACGCTAAGACTTGATTAAAAAATAACCTTGGGCTCTAATTTTTGGTGGGAGCTGCCCCCCCCCCCCCCCCCCCCCCAAGCCTTGCCAAACCACTGATTAGAGCGCCATTGACATTGAAAAACGTCTGCCTTTCTGCGTCGAACAGAAATTCACTTCATGCATTCATGTACTTAGGAGGAGGCGCCAAAACAAACTAGATGCATCCCCCTTGCCCCCCCCCCCCC
>LVVV01432153.1:0-13573 GCA_001676325.1 Amphinemura sulcicollis
TTTTTTTTTGCTCGCTTTGCGGTCATTGCTTGTATACTTTTACTCTCAAGGGCTGGGTCATTTCACTTTCCACTCACCCAAGGCTTAATACAGCGGTTAGAGTATAAATCAAAAACGTTAGACTACTTTCTTAGGCGATTTCGTTGTAGGTCGGTCAGTGTTTTTCGTCCATGTGTTTCAACACACCGGATCCTAGTCTTGCCAGATCATCTGGCAGACATAACAAAAGAAATAGTCAATGTTATGGTCGACCTTCTCTGCCTGCTCCTCTCGATTCGAGCAAAAACCGCAAGTAAGAAGTCGACATTGCATTCAGCCGACGCGGTCATAACCACGTAATCATCGATCGATTTATGCAATGTGAAAAAGAAATTACACGCAGCAATTGACTGAATGCACGAAAAACAGAAGAAAATGCACGATTCTTTTGTACCAACCATTCAGTACATTGTACTTGGTATTTTCTTTCTTTAGAAATGCGTTGCTGCACGAAACCGATGATAATTTGACTGATTTCGGCCGCACAACACGAAATAGTAACAATGCGTCGGAACATAAAGACGCACGCAACTTTTATAGAGCGACGCTCATTAGAAAAGAAAAAGAACAAGGTTGCGTTTTGAAAACTTCTTCCTGGCACGCTAAAATTGATTATCTACGACTTTAGAAAGTGTTAACGATAAATAAACGGCTAATTCACTGCCAGGGCCAAGATTGAAATCATTAAAAATGATTGACTGATATTTCATGAAGAACAATTGTTGATATTAGAGTAAGTGTTCCTATAGGAGTCGAACAAATACTGAGACACTGAGCGCTTTTCACATCTTTTGTGATAATATTACTGTGTTAAATCGAGATAAACTGCGACATTTATTTCTTATCAAATATTTTTGAATCGATCTAGCGGAGAAAGCAATAGTTAGTATATACAGCAATCGAATCAAAACTCTATTCGAAGTATTGAATCCAATAATGGTCTGTATTGTACGTCTTGTCATTGCAGAGATAGCGAAGCGAATAGATCGATTGATTGAGTATTTGGCCGTACGCATTAGAAGCGTTTAGAGTATGATTCATTTTAAACGCCTTGTTCGGTGGCTATTGTTGCATACCTTCCAGGCATGGCGAATATGATGGACCGCTAGTCGAGAGCGATTACTCTTTCGCAGGCGCGGGATACTATCCCGCCGCACATGTCTAGTGGGCGTAGTTGGCTCTCTTACTTCATAGCAAATGATGCAAATGATGCAAATGAGGCTGCCGGCTTGACAGATTTTCCAATAGACGGATTTTATGTCAGAATTCGTGTTTCACACATAAAATTCTGTCTTTCACATGTTCTACAGCCGTGGAGTATGTGCAGGAATGTGGACAGTAATTTATGGAATAGTTTCATAATAAATATACCCTTAATATACATTTCATACAAAAAGTTAGTGTTTAATTATAATGTAGTAATTATAATTATTATAAAGCACATAAAACTAGTTAATCAACAAGATACATGCCCAACAATTGGAAGTGAAGCTCGGTGTCAATTTGAGCAGTAAAACCTTAGGTAAAGTATAGTAATCTCGAATAGTCAATACTTGCATTATTTACATTATATCATCACATATAAAAATATATACATGCTAAATTTTTGTACTAGACAAGAAAACTTGTGTGTAGGTAGAATGTGTGAATGCACCAATGGATGCGCCAATATTGATTTCTCTTTCGACTGAGTATAGAGGACTATCAGGTGAAATGAAACAGCAGATTAAAAATTAAAGAAATTGGTAACAAAAGAATTATTCTGAAGACCTGACGACCCCAAGTGTGTATAAAAAAACCAGTCATTCATCGTTGCCTCTTTGATCAATACCTTTCACTTGTTTGGTTTATAAGGTCACTTATGCTTGGTGAGAAACGAGAAAGGCTTTCACGGCGGACATTGATCCGGTGATCCCGCGATGACCATAGAAATTAGTAGGGATCACAAGGAACAATTTGTGGTGTTGTGCCTACAGAAGTGGACAATGTACAAGATGTAATGATGATGACGATGATGTCGAGACACCGATGCTCGATGATGTGTCGAGATGTCGAGATGGTTTCTATCCCCTACTGGCGCTCGCTCCTTGATTGCTTGGAGTGGGGGGAGTGGAGCGATCAGTACCAGCCTTGCTGCTGTTGTGGTTCGTGGTGCTCCTCGTGATGCTCCTCATGATGGTGTTGTTTAGGAGGGTGCGGCACCCACACCTTCTCCCATACAGGCACGGACACTTTCTTCCACTCGGACACTTGGTGATTCTCCCATGCGGGTACGGACCTCGATTTCCACTCGTCTCTCCAGATTTGTTTCTTTTCAGTTACCCATTCTTGTTTCTTTTCGGTTTTCCAGATTTGAACTGACTCTTCCTTCCAGTACAGCTTCTTCTCTGGCACCCAGATCTGTTTCTTTTCAGTCTTCCAGATCTGAACCGACTCCTCCTTCCAGGTCAATTTCTTCTCGGGGATCCAGACTTGCTTCTTTTCTGTCTTCCAAATCTGTTTCCACTCCTCCTTCCATTCCATCTTCTTCTCTGTGCGCCAAATCTGCTTCTTTTCTGTGCGCCAGATCTTCTTCCAGACTGGCTTCCAGATCAGCTTCTTCTTCCAGAGATCGTGTGCGGTGTATTCCCAGCCGTGCTCGTCCTTCCCTTGCGAGTGATGTCCGGGAACCTTTACCTTCACCCACTCTGGAACCCATTCCTTCTTCCAGTCGGCTACTTGGATTTCTTTCCAATCAGGAATTTGGACTTCCTTCCATATCGGCTTCCAGATCTTTTTCCAGGCTGGCACCTGAATTTCTTTCCACGCCGGCACCTTTATCTCCTTCCACACCGGCTTCTGAATAGTTTTCCATGCGGGCACTTGGTATTCTTTCCAAATTGGGACTTTTATCTCTTTCCAGACTGGCTTCTGGATTTTCTTCCACGCGGGAACCTTATGCTCCTTCCAGATTGGCACTTGAATTTCCTTCCAGTCCGGTACCTGAACCTTCTTCCACTCCTGCTTCCATACCATCTTGGAAGCGGTCTTCCAGACCTGCTTCCATTCGTCCTTCCATACTAGCTTCTTTTCCCAGGTGCCTTCCGGCTCCGGTTCGTGGTGGTGCTCCTCGTGGTGGTCCTGCTGCGGAGGACCATACTCTTGCTTCGGAGGACCATACTCTTGCTGCGGGGCGCCATAGCTCTGTTGCGGGGCGCCGTAGCTCTGCTGCGGGGCGCCGTAGCTGTCTTGTGGCGGTGGTGGCGGGGCAAAGTCCCCTCGGGCAATGTCTGTGTCGACGCTGCAATCCAACAATCACAAGTTTATCTTCGGCTACCTATATTGTGACCTAAAATACTTTGAACTCGATTAAGGCCTGGTATTACAATTTCGAAACAACTATTATTATTGTTAGGAACAAGAGACCCCATCTTGTGACAGATCAGATGATTTGGTTTTGCTGTTGTTCCGAAGATGTTCCTGGGAACATCGATCGTAATACCAGGCATAAAGCGATTTGAAGTCTATGGTATTGACCGAACTGTATGATGATATTAGCTAATTGATTGTTATTTAATTGATTGCAGGAGCATTATTTAGCATAAATTTGCAATATTTTACATTCATTTGCTCTGATTGAAAGCTCATTGTTTCATTAGAACGTTAGGTAATCGTGCATGCTACCTTTATTTACCAGATCACGTTCTTCCGTTCGACAACATGTAATTAGAATTCATTGGACTTCTAGTCTGTACTTACAATTTCTTCTCTCGAATCGGTTCAGTGGCTACTGAAACGACGAGGAGAACCCCAAGGACCTATTAAAAATAAACGCTTCGTTCATCATTGGGTTTAAGCTTAAAAGTATATTAGCATGCCATGGATTTCCCAGGACTAATATTATTAATTTTTATTGACTGGACAATACTGTAATTCAAGCTAGGTTTTCTAATCAGTAATTAGCATGTAAACTGCGAGCTATCTATAATACTTCTGTTCGTCGTCGGTTTTGAATATTGATCGTTGATGTTGCAGGACAGAGTAACAATGATCTACATTGTGCCTAATAATCAGATACAAAACAGTTGACAAATACTGTGCTTTTAACAATGCAAACGTCAGTCTGGGCGAGGACTGGAAAAGTTTGGGTAATCGTTTTAAAATATGTGGAAAGTTGGCATTTTGCTTAATTGACACCCATCTTGAATTTAAAAAAGGGAGTTTGCAAGAGCCATATGTCTCACAAAGAAAGTTTATTGGCTCCAATCTCTGCGCATGCCTACAACTAAACGATTGGTTACCCGGAGCAATCAGTAATAGCATCACGACTAAGTGAGCACAAATAACATGTAATTGAACCAAAACGAACACCGTTTAAAGAAATGATGGTGCCAAACAAAATAACATATTGTAAAGTAAGTGGCTTCAGAACTTTACGCGAATATCAACGACTGCGAGAGTGGGAGTCACTTCTTTGAAGATGCAGTTAATGACATACAATCTTAGAATTTGTGTGAGTAACATTGGCCACGCTGAAATTGCAAGCAAAAACTCGCCGCGGGTTTTCAGCCACAAAATATGTGATTATTTCTTGGGCGTGATTTTAATTTTTAAAGCGAAAATCTCTTGTTAAATTTAAATTAAAAAAGAAGGGATTGCCCCTTTCTTCAATCTCGCTCTACGAACGGCGGTGCAGTTAAATTGATAGGCTGGCCTTGAAGGTTTGAAACAGGTGCACAATTCGAAAAGCGTTGGTGTCAATCAAAAACCGACGACGAACAGTTCAGAATGAAAAAAATCCACTGGCAAGCACTTCACAGCATCGAAAGAAATACTCAATAACAATAAATGCACTGACCAAAAAAGTCCACAGCTTCATGATAACAAAACTCTTCGGCGCAACCTCAGCGGCGCTGGCTTGATTCGACGCCGACGGAGTTGGTTAGTTTAACTGAAGCTCACATTTGCACATACTTAGTATATATACTCCTCCATATTATGTCCGTAGACAAATCCACCTTAAACATTGCGTACACAGTTATTTTTTATGTTTCTTGGCGATTACATGTAAGTTCCTCCCCTCTACGACGCTGAAAAGCGTGAGGCCAGCCAACCGACGGTAGCCTAAGGTGGCTCGATAGCCGAGGGTGGGGGAGAGATAGATTAATAATCACGCCGAAGAAGACGGTCCACGGAACTTTCTTTCACATCTCATATTGTTCTGTAACACTCCGCCAAGCTTCAACAAGACTTAGAAACCGAGAATCTGGGAAGATTAGGCGAGATGCTTGCCTACCATGACTGATTTTAGAGACCTGAATGTTTTTGTGGAAAATATAGACGAACTGGTGTAGGTAATGTCAACATTCGCTAGAATTCCAAGTGTATCAGATTCATGGAAAGGCAATATCACTCAAACAATCACGAAACATGCTCATAATTAAAAAGTAATTTAGTGCGATGGTCAGTTAATGTAGGTAACACATTTCCTTAATTAATTTAGTGGCGGCATGCGTGTCTATGTTTGCTTTCTTCCAAAATCCTATCCCATAGCGTTCACTGAATCAACGCTGTCATAGCATTAGAAAAACAAGTTTTTTTTCATCTTGCTGGCCTATGAATTACCATATAGTCGCTGAGAGGGGACATCCCAAAAAACATTTCTCCTTTTTTTAAATATACCTTGGTGGTGGAACCGAATTCTCGTAGAAAGGCCTCATTCGTGAGCTGTTCTATCGCATTCTTTTACGACGATGACATGATAATGAAATAATTCACTATAATGATCATCAGTCTGTTTCGGATATGTAGTTCAGTACCTAATCTTTTATTCCACATTATATTCCGGCATCGGTTTCCAATAAATTTTCTAGCTTCTTACACAACGATTCGTGTAAATAAATCACCTAATCGCTGGTGAATTAGGCACGTAGTCAGTCAAAATTAAATGCATCCAAAGAGGCATCAGGTATGCACGAAAGCGCACATTGCATTCGACTGCAGTTTAGAAATGATAATTAGCGATTTCATACAGACACATTGCGATTAAACGTGTACGAGACAGATCGAAAAATGTCTTTCGCAAAGCTTTCTAGAGACAAGTTTAAATTTTAAATAACAGTTAGCGACGAAGGAAGTTGATCATCAGAGAGTAAGGAACGAAACTTTGTCGGCTAGGTTTTAATTCGCTTGCAATCGCATCTAGGATTGCAGCATTCTGGACAGTCCATTTCAGTCCTAATGAACGTGGCATGAGCAGGAACACATCTTGGTGCGTTTAGCCAGTGATTATAGTTATTGAAAAGGAATTGATTAAGACGAGATGGTTTCTCGGAAGATAATGAGATGCTGTTGTAAATAAGAGAAATGCATGCATTTTGGTAGAAAGTAATCAGTGTGTGCAAATGACATTGGTATATGAGCGATATAAACATAGAATGTTGAAATTGTTCAGACGCCCGCATGAATTAAGTATATTTTTAAACACAACAATTTTCTGAGGCAAGTGGTAGATGGGTGCACAGCGGAGTGATTCAATTTAGTAGTGCATGACAGCGAATTTAGCTTAAGTGTTGGGCTAAAACATTTTCCTCCTTCTCATAGCGCGCTGTTCTTGCCGATTTTCTCTTCTCACACATCATATTATCAAAGTTTAATGTTGAAGTTCTGTTAAAAAGATTGAGTTATTTGCATGAGGGTTGAAATTGGTTTTTTCAATGTTGACAAAACCAGGAAACAAATGGTGCTTCTGTCAAAACGTACAATAATTTATAACAGTCATTGCGATTCGGGAAATAAGTTAATTCTAGGGGTGGAAAAGATTATAAACATTACATCGCTTGGCGTGACCAGTTAGCAAACAGTGCGATTTTTACGCTAGAGAAAGTGAACTAGAGCTTCACTTACGCACGCGAAGATGTACCATTTGATAAACAATTTGATAAAGAAAAGACATATGTTTGTTACGACACAAGGCCTGATACCATTATGCCACGTTAAATGTACCTCGGGCCATCAAGACTTCATTGGCCTCAAGATTGCTTTCACTGGAGCATCCTTAATTGCGTCATTTCACAAATGACTACACCAAATCACTTTTATTGGTTTGATTTATAAATCAGGATAAAGGATTCGTTCTTACACTTCAATATCCAGGATATGATTAAAGCTGGGTTACGTTATCTATATTTATATGATTATCCCAAAATTTTCATTCTGCCTATTTGATATAAATCAATGCTGTAAATGGTTTTACTTTCCAATCAAATATTTCATTGCTCTGCGAATTTGTCGATTTCAAACTGTCGGCGTTTAATTCTGGAGTAGGTATAGTTATATGTTATGCCATCGACAGATGCCATGCCTTCAAAGGAGATCGCGTGATATAATTTACTCTTTGAATTCTACATCCTGCATTTGATAGGAAAGAATCAACATAATCACCGCGTGCATTCGAATCCAAGTTTTCAGCCAGTGGTAACGACCATGAATTGCTAATGTTGCTGGTTTACAAGAGTTTTTCCTAGTTTTTTGTAGCACAATCTTATTGATCAATTAAAACGAGTGCGTTTCTGCTGCATGCTGCACAGTGTAACCCAACTCTTAATAGCCGCAGGAAAGAAATGCCATCATAAAAACGGAAACATTCATTACATATATTTGGAAAACAGATATCTGTATGAATTTTTATTTGCTAATTTCTTCGACAACATCCGAGATAGATAATTAATACACAGTCTCTAAAAAACGTTACATTGGTCAGATTCAAATTTTTTCTTCTAGTTTGAAAGCAAACGTAGTTCACGAATGAAATGTGTGATGCCCATTGGCTTTCTTAGCAATTCCAAAATCGTAAGGATTTATTGAACAGACATTGCAGAAGAAATCAGAAAGGTCAAAATAATTTGGGCCTGTTCTGATACAGAGAGAAAAAGTCTAGGCAATAGATAAATCAAATGTTATATTTTCACATGTTTACTAGATTCTGCTTCTTTCAGGAATTTGATACAGTGTGTAAAATAGATATCATAATATTACAGGTGCAGCCGAGCAAGAATCATCCTCTCACGGTTTGAAATTCAATGACACAATTTTGAGTTGGCTCAGCAGGTTTCAGCAGCTTCGACGCCCGCGACGACAGTATAGACCTGCATTTTTGTACTTGTCCTGCCAAAAAAAAACTTTCCCCTGTGATGAAACGATGTAATCCTTTATTGTGATGTTACCAAACAATAACCACTGTCTTCCGTTTATCGAGTCGAGACGACTCGAGCACGGGTCGAGACTGTATACTGGCTTTAATTAAATTATCGGTAGATTGATTGCTTTCTGTTGGTCATTATCACACTATGTGTCTTGCAACTTGCTCGAGTGGTAGCTTAGCAAGCCTCAGTTCCAACCGCAAATCGTGCAGCATTCCAGCCACAATACTCCATCATTCAATTCAGCAGTTATACGCTTTACTTTATAATAATCTATATGATTATCTTGCAAGGAACAATAAAACAATGCTGCTAGAGAAATGCATCGCATTTGTTCTTCAAGCTACGAGAAACCCATTATTGAAAAGATCTTGTAGCTTCACGCTAAAGAACTTGAAACATCGAAAGATTTCAATGGACTTTATTGAAGATCAAAGTCATGGACCATTCTTCTAGAACGATAGACAACGAGATAATTTCACTATCGTAGCCTACTTTAAAACATAAAATGTAATGTCTAGTAAATAGTAATATTATATTTACTTTCTGAACTTTGTATGATAATTGAGTTTTCAAACACTGTTATTTCTTCTACGCGGTGACCACTGTTGCAACATTGTCGATGCGTTTGTTTATTGGCCTGGCCTGCCAGACAATGTGGTCATGTTGTTTGGCACCTCTTTATAAATCAATAAAGAAAGTGCTGTAACTTATGAACGCCGATCGGGTTTCAATGAAGGACAGCGTGGACGCATGTATTGCGACATTGCAACATGCGTATTTGCACGCAATCGAAGAGCAATTCCTGATTACAGAAGACGTTCCAGAAAGGGCTTACTATAAAGGTTAGCTGGGCGTGGATCCAAAAAGAAAAAGAAAACGAATTTCGGGCTTTATTAGACATTTAGGATTTTGCTGATTGTGAAAGCAAGTTCATCCTGGACTCTGGAGGTTAAGTGTGGATCCTACCATGAGAAACATGAAACTTGAAACCGCGATGAAGAGAGGAAACTGATCCCAGAATCAGGTTTGGAAATATTAAATTCTGGAATGGACGAACGGAATGCAAGAATAACTTGAGAAATAGCTGGCCACCAGAATCGAACCCGTGACCTCTCGAAGACGGACTCTCACTGCGCCACCACGCTCTGCATAGGTACTCAATGAAGAACAAATTCAAATTCAGCCATTTCGATCTGTAGCTATAACGTAACACGGTCGTATAAAGATTTTATTGGTTTGTTTAGCACTCTGACGAATAATTTTCACCAGGACCTAAGATCTGTGTCGTGAAATGTCGAATAATCATTTAAACTTTAAAAAACGAGCCAGGACACGGAAAAAAAACATCATTTGCATCATCATGGCATCAAGTGGAGATGATATTTTTATGGATTTCTTTCTGTGACCTTTCTGACACTTCTGGCCACTCACCCAGTAATTATCTATTATATCGGTGCTAATTAATACAGAACTCGAAAGCATTGACCATGCGTAACACCGCGCACTCACATAGATCATCTTCACGGGGAAAGTTCCGATGGTCCATTTATGGCACCGACCCTGTTACGTAAAGTTAGATCTTTTTATGTTGATGACTCCACTCGATGAAGTCGCAAATGCCCGCACATGCTAATTTATTTTTGTCCGGCTAAAGAAGTTCACATAAAGTGCAAGTTGATGTACGATGTAAATTGCATCAGGTTTATAAAGAAATGCATCAATTTTTATTACAGTAACATGTATGTGTCAAAAGTTGCAACAATATAAATGCATTTTCATAAATTTTCTGAAAGAAGTTAAGCCATGGGTCCATGTTGTTTGGTAATACCCGACGAAAAAATGATAAAATAACCTCGAGCTTTCCTAAGCGTTTAAGATTTTCTGCAATGGAGGTGCCAGTTCGCACCACCACGGACTGCTCACTTTACTACCATGATCAAGCAACTTGGTCTAACCAAAATATGACACAACTCAGCCGACTCTATCATACGCATAATCGCCCTGTTACAAATGTTTCATTCTTCATACATTTTCACACCGCTGCTCTGCACAATTAGATAACAATCGTTTACAAGACGACGAGATGAGATGTTTCAACTGGTTTTTACTCTCACTGACCTTACCCACACCACGACGCCGGCCGCCGCGCCGCCGCCTCCGCCTCACAAAGCGACTAATTGCAGCGTACACTCCACTATGCGAATTTCCCTTTCGTTTGAAACGCATTTTAATGGCGATGTTCATTTGTCGTCGTAGGTGTGTGTACCCATCCTTTGCGATAAACGAAACTAAGCTGCGTCTTGTGTTCAGGTTAATGCTTTCTTTTAACTATGAGAGTTCAAACCTTTTGTGAGAACGTTTGAAACGGAGGAAGTAGGTGAGCAGGAAGATTCGTCTTCTCAAGCGACCTTACGTTTAAAAATAGTTCTATCAGGTCATGAAATTTTTATTATATCTCCGAGGTACAGTCAAGACGCACGTGAAAGCTTTTGATTCCAATTGAGATACTTTCAGTGGTCACGTGCCGGAAGATGAAGGTAAGACCATTTAAAGCAAGTAAACAAGACATTTTTTGATATTTTTGATAAATCACAAGGTTGTTATGGAAAACACTTTAAATGAGTAATCAATAACCAGTGGCGTGCAGCCTATTGAAGCAAGGGAAGCACTGCTTCCGTAGCAAATTAGCGCCGTCCGGCGCCTATAGTAAGTTTTTGACAGCACACACTTTTCGCGTTGGTGCATATAGTATGGTATAATATATTATTATCTACCTCTATATGCATTTCAAGTTATTCAGGCAATACTCACGGTGGAAACTGGCGCCGCCAGGCACCTGTGCACCGATGGTGCATTCAGTAAGATTATCAAGCACACACTTTGCACCCGGAGGATGCATTTACGATTGGAAACGTTATGAACGATGTTCTTAAAATTTAAAATGTTATAAAATATGCGCCCTTCGGTGCAAAGGCGCCTGGCGGCACTAGTTTACACCATGACTGTTGACGGAATAACTTTATATGCTTTGATTATATGCGCCCTTCGGGCACATACCCACCGCACGCCACTGTCAATAACAGCACAAACATTATACGTACATATTATAAAGAAGCAAGCCCACGAGGTTTTGAAATTATCTCTTCTGTGACTGGTTAGCGTTAATTAATTAAAATTTGGGTGTGATAATCCGCGACTAGGAGGTGTGCCGTCGCATGCATGCGGGTGTTTCGCACTGCTCTGGTGGCAAGCTCGTTTCAATAACTCATCCCAAATTAAGCATGGCCCAATACATTACGACTCAGAGAAACCATTTACCGAGCATATAATACAGCTGACCGGTTCACCCGACGCTAATTTAGGGCTATACCGTGTATTCAAAGTTATTACCCACAATACAAGCCTTTTAACAAGGTTATGTCTACTCACAATAATTTATAAGATATCGTCCCATTCTCTTGCACTATTTACCAAATAACACAAATCGTAACATGACTAAGTAGATGCTAGATATTACCTACTACCTAGCACACTTCTAAAACATTTCATAGATAATACAATACCAGACGAATTGTGCGAATCATCAGCAGTCAGCACGCTCTGCTGGGTGCAATTATTTTTTATATCCACGATGCATGGACGGTTCCTCTCGCATCGCGTAGAAATTGATTCTAATTAATTTTAAAACACACAAATTACCCGCGATGAAAGCTTAAATAGTACGAGTGGTACGAGTTTTTACTCTGTGTTCTTATTCTGATGGTTTTAAGGTGTAGGGAACAGCATCAGTCACTAATGTGTACTATACACGTGCAAAGCCTCTCTATCAATGTCAGCCTCTAGACAGAGGCACTGATTTACTCTGTGAAACATTGAGGATCTCGAACTTTTGCCCTGGTGGATCGGTTGCTAGCTGACTATTTCCGTTTTCCAACTGCCAGTCCTGGCAATCCTCAGCTTTCTTTCTGAAAAAGTGGTATGGTCAGTCTGGTCAACATATAGCCGAGCGCAACGTGGTATGTCCCAATCAATTTGTAAGATATTACGTAAATAAGTGTGCGTAAATTATACCTCTCTGACCAACGCAAATTCCAACTTAATAAGAACTTAAAAATTAAGCGTAGTTTTTTCGGAATGTGATCGCGTATAAAGAATATATACGGCAGCAGGTTTTCATTTCTCACTGTAGGCCAAAGTGACAGAGACGTGATCTGATAAAATTATCAGATAGAGAATATGTGGACGAGTTAACGAGAGAAACTTGAAAGAAAATATGTTTGTGAGAAGAGAAAAAAAGTAACTAATCTTATTACGAATTTAAATAATAAATAGTATATACATCAAGAATAATGGATAATGAATGCAAATAAATGGGACTTGCTACATCAATATTTCAGGCTAGATGAACTTCCTATGTGCATGTACAGAGTTGATAAATTACAGAGTGGACGTTGATTATCGCCCACGTATCCACCGAGGAAAATCGATTCAAGTTTAGATGCAAGCTTTCTATAACCAATCAATCGAGATAATCGACGCAACGTAATATTATCACCCACTAAATCATCATCATTCATATTTCCGACCAAATAAGAGCTTATAAAAATGTTTATTTCCTTTCCAAGAGTGCTTTCGATTTTGTGATATAAGTCCCTATAAGTCTGAAAACGGGGCTACCAAAAATTGGTTAATTGCCGTCAACACGTTCCAGCCAAAACGTGATTGTTCTTGTTATAAAATACTTAGTTAAAAGCAAATTTATTACGCCAAAAATAAATCGCGCGTGACTCGCCGAATGATCTCAGCGAAGCAGCATCCTCTTCTCAGTAGAAAGTGGATCAGAGATGCTCCACCATGAGAAGTTCACATGCACACGCAGAAGCGCCGACAGCAAGCAACGTGGTCAAGTGGTTTGGCTTTGGCTGCAGTGAGTGAGTTACACTTTGCTCTGTGAGGTGTAAAAAACACTTTAGAACCAAGAAAACCCGTTCCCATTGTTTCTTAACTTTGCGAAAAATACATTTAGACATCACACAAGCTTTAATTAGATTATCAAGATGAGAGTTTGCATACGTTAATTGACACAAATCCCTGACAAGTGCGTACACCATGCAATTAAATCAATTTTGCAAATCATCTAATGTCTTTTGAACATTACCGCTGATATGCGTATAGTAATTATTCATCAAAGAAACAAAACAAACTATCCGAAGCGACTTTTTCTTGTAGAACAACGTGAAATTTCCGCGAGGCGCGCACAGCGGAGAAATTTAGTCTGCAATTAATAATTACGCCCGTGGCATTGGAAGCTAGATCCGAGCACGTCCATGATTGCGTCAAAGTTTCCCCCC
>LVVV01432154.1:0-13575 GCA_001676325.1 Amphinemura sulcicollis
AAGATTTCGCTTCGCTCGCTACGCTCATCAATGAAATTGAAGATTTCGCTTCGCTCGCTACGCTCATCAAAAATACATGCCCCAGGATCTGTTTTTGGCGCTTTTATTTCAATTAATAAAATGAGTTAGAAATCAATAGAATGTAACTCAAGATTAATTTTAGATGATTTCACGCGATGCTTCTTGCTTTGAATTCAAAGTCCCAACCAATTTGTGATTACCTACCCAGTTTTTCTCTAATAAAAATAACAAATCTTTCTGAAAATCCAACCATCACAGTGATAAAAAGTGATTATTGTGGCTAAATAGGTGTGGAAGTACCCACATTTTTGCAGGTATATTCTGACATTCTAGGTGTTTGACATCATTTTATGGAACAATTGTGATCCAAATTCAATGTTTCTCTACCTATAGTTTCATTTCATTTGTTGTTTTACGTCCAAGATTGATCACTGTATAGATAGGTACACAATTATTAAGATTGTCATGTTGAAGTGGCTTGCGGTGCGTTTGCTACTCAGGGAAGCAACATTAGCAAGTTTCACAATCATATAGGTACACATTATATTTCAAGCTATTCCGTCAAATACGCCTGGTACATGGTCCCCGACAGCGCTAGTTTGCTAAGGAAGCAGTGCATCCCTTTCTTCCATGGACTGCACATTACTGATGTTTTGATAAAACACATAATACATGCATGTTTTACACTAGTATACTTCTACCTTTATACACTAGGGCTCCGCGAACGCATTTGGTGTTGCGTTGTAGATGATCCTAGCGATAAAAGAGTCGCAGGCCAATGCAAAAAGCATAATTAGCCAACAATTTGACGTCAAATCGGCTGAAAATCACATAAAATCGCGAATAAAACGGGAACGGTTATAAAACGGTAGGTATAAACTTACGGGCCTGAAATTTGTTGACACGATACATCTTAACAAGATCAACATGTATGCCAATTTTGGACAAGTTCGGTTGAAAGCTTTGAAAGTTAGCGACTTTTGAAGTTTTGAAAAAATCGAAAATTTTCGTAAATATCGATTTATTCAAAATAGATTGGGTCGATTTTGCTGAAATAAAGTAGGGGGTCTAAGTTGAGAACACAAATAAGTGCCCTGCAAATTTAGTTCAAATCGGAGCAGGCGTTTGGCGCAAACAAACAAAAAAACAACAAAAGAAAACATACATAAGTGATTTTTCTTTTGGGGTAAATGAAATAGAGATTTCGGCCCGCTCGCTTCGCTCATCAATTATCCAGTTAGTTTCAAACATTGGCAGTAAACTTAGGCGAACTCAATGTTTCTGGCACAGTGGCAAGGCAGCCGCTGAAACTAGCAAATGTTGATTGTGTGTTGCATTTGCAGCGCCGCCTACAGAAGGAGCTTATGTCGCTGATGAAGGAGCCGCCGCCGGGAGTCACAGTTGACGGGGAGCAAGCGTCGCAGAACCTTGCATTGTGAGTGTATTGCATACTAGGTTTACTACTATAATTCGCATCAAAAACCACATATTCACCAAACAAAGCAGACCACTGCCCATTTTCAAAACTTGCCATTAGTAAAGGATATTGGAGCGTGAGCAAAGTCGCCTATGATTGAGCTTTATTTTGTGTAGGCTACTGGAAATTATTATTTGGTCACAGTATTTGCCTGATTGCTAAAAAACAAATGTCTATCATCCTCATGCTCTTCCCAATCAAAGGCAAGGTCTGATGCTGAAATAATTTTGTTGTTTGATAGCTATAACCTTCGTTGAAGGGTTTATTTTAGTATTTTACAGCACAGTCCTGTTAAACACTGCAAATCTTTCTAAAATATACATAGGCATGCTCAACTTTGTAACTGACAAAGCATGGGTCGTATCTAACAATACACCAACCCTACTCGATTCGATTTGTGGAGTTTTACGACTTTCTGTTTAGGAGTTTGACAACGGCATTATGGCATAATGGCAGTGGTCTAATGGTGTCCGTGAACAAGTTTATGGTGAAGAACCCAACCTAGCCTAGGAGATTGGAGGGGAATCCAGATGCCGGCATGTAGCCAACGCCTGTCGAAGAGGCACCAATAGACTCTCTGACTTAATGTTTCTTTCGAAGGGCGGTACAACATGAACAGCTGGATTCCTCTACGAATCCAATGCTGTCGATAGATTGAAAGAATGCGATTGAGACTGTTGTACAACTTCAGTCCCTCCTCCAGCCTCTATTACAAACCCAACCCAACCTCAAAGAAATCAGAAGTAATCGTTTGTAGGGTGGTCACCGGTCACCAATCAAAAACCTTATCTGGGCAATGTTGCTTAACTTTGGTGATCTCGGAGAATGTGGCGATGTGCGTAAAGATGTGAAGGTTTCCGGGTATAAATGCCATTGTTTTGTATGCAGATGGACGGTGCACATGACTGGCGTGGAGGGGACGCTCTACGAGGGAGAACACTTTCAGCTGCAGTTCAAGTTCGGCCCCAAGTACCCGTTCGACTCTCCAGAGGTGAGCAGCGAAATCCTGCGTCCAGGCACGAAATGCACAGCTACCAACCTGTGCGGAGTTAGGCATGTTGTTGGGTATCGTGCGACACTGTTGGATGACTAAATTTGGGATTATGCTTATCGTGAATTTTACCATTTTTTACAACTCTGGGCTAGAATTCTCGCTTTCATCGTTTTGGTTCAAATATTTGCATTTTTAAATAAGATAAAAAGATTCTTGACCTTTTTCCCAAAATTACAGAATTGGTTCTTGTAAGGGAAGTTTCAAATTGTGCATTAATTGTCTGTTTCACAGCATTCACAGTTGCAATACCACCAGTTATTAAAAGTTGGCATAGATGGCCATGAAACCAAATCTTTTTTGATACTTTTGCAGGCATCATTGTACAAAGCAAGTTACTCCACATTCTCTGTTTTTGTGCCCATTTAGTGAAAGACCGGTAAAAGAGTTTCAATTCTTAATAAGAAGGCCTTTCATCTCATTTTCTCTTCGGTGGGAAACAGCAAGTTCAAAACGGATTGCAACGAGCAAAGTAACTAGTAGGTAACTAACAAGTAAAGGTAACTTAGCAAAGGAAATAAGTTTGGGCTGGATGTACAAAGTGGAGCAAGTTAACTCTGTGCGAGTTAAGACACAGCCAGCGGACATAACAATAACAGACAATAACAGACAATAACAGACAGCGGCTGCAGCATATCGTTGGCTGGTGATAACAGATCAACCCCTCGAGCTGTTGTGAATCCCACTTTGAAAACCTTGCCATGGGGCGATTGTCACACGAAAGATGCTAAGGTTTTCTTGCTCGGCGCCACAGGTGACGTTCACGGGTGAGCACATCCCGGTGCATCCCCACGTCTACAGCAACGGACACATCTGCCTGTCGATCCTCACCGAGGACTGGTCGCCCGCACTCTCCGTTCAGTCCGTCTGCCTAAGCATTGTCTCCATGCTATCCAGCTGCAAGGAAAAGGTGTGTCTTTTGGTGGTTGCCTCAAAAACCCTTTGTAAAGCTCGTTTGATGACCCTAATGATTTTCATAGTACTACCTATTTGCAATTTTATGGTGCCAAAAAAGGAAAGTGCTTGTATCTGTCCCCTTCTTAGGAGTTGTTTAGCTATTGAAATCTGGAGAAAATATTTATGTGACATTTTGCAAGCAGTTTTGCTCTGTGAAGATATTGCTCAATTTAACAGCTTTTCTTGTGCCTATACATGCTAGATGCTAGTTGATGAATGATCTTACACAAACATCGAATTGCTGATAACACAACTAGAATGTGGTTTAGAACAGTATGGAAATACTTTGCTCTTCTTTTTATTTGAATTTCAACTTGCAGTCACTAATTATGTGATTTTTTTTCCTATTGCAGAAGCGCCCACAAGACAACACATTCTACGTGAAAACGTGCAGCAAGAATCCAAAGAAGACCAAATGGTGGTATCATGGTAAGCCGGTTGGAACTATGCTTTTTGTGAAAAATATTTCTGCATCTGCATAATAATATGTCTAATTTTTTTTAATTTCTGTTCACAGATGACTCTGTATAACGGCTGTGATAGTCTAGGACAATTTACAATTTTAACACAATAAATTCTACCTTAATTCCACCGCCCTTGAGACGGCTATCGAGGGAGTGGGTTTTGAGTAACGTACGCGAAACATTCGGAGGTATACAATGCACAGCACTTTATTACCATCCACGACATTACATTGACACGGTAGCATTTTTGTTTGTGCAAATTCTGCCACTAGTATTATAGTCGTAAGTTTTGCGCTGACTAGGTTCTTAGAAATCATGTTTACTTTTGTATAAAATACTTCGTTCTTATGTTAAAATTAAATTTAATGTGTTGTTGAGCAATCATGGTCGATACAGCTTAAGTTGATCCTGTACTTCTTCCATTGAGCTGACGTTGAATTTGTCTCCTTGTTCACTGAGGAGGCTGTAGATTGCTGCCAGCTGTTCTTCCTCTATCCTTAAAATATTACAAGTGGAATGGCTCATTAAAGGAATGAAACTCTGGGCTCGCCAAACTGGGTACCTAGGGGCAAAATTTTATAGGTGCTGAAAAAGAAATATTGTCTCCGATGCCGTCTGCGAGCCTCACCTCCTCTCCTCTTGGAGCTGTTCTAAAGACATGCCTGCAGTAAGCTGGCTGGCAATAACTTCTTGCCTGGTTCGCTTCATTTTTGTTAGTAGTCCTTCAGCCTCGCTGTCTTTCGGCTCAGTTAAAACTGTAGTCGACTCCTTTGGGGAGAATTGCCAGCTCAGAATAACTGTCAAAAGCGTGACCCCAAACATGCAAAAAGCCAAAATGTATTCGGTGGACAACCCGCTCATAGAGAACAAATCTCCAAAATAAGAAACACTCATTTTCGCATTTTTATTGAACAGGTTCGCTGTCACGTTGACACTGACAGATGAGTATTTTCCAAATATTGATTATTGCCGATTGTTGGCAAGCGGTTGGCAACTGTTCAAGTGGCCGCCATTGTTTTTCCCGTGACGTAATTCCTCTTCATTCCCAGCTGGAAGCCATCTTGTCTTTTTCCTCAGAGGTAGGAGCCTAGGCGAACGATTCTTCCTTTGCGCGCCGCGAACGAGACCTTTGATTGCCGTAACTATCTGTCGTGAGTGTGTTACTACATATTTACCAGCTATTTAGGCTAGGAGTTCCAGTTCCTACTATCATAGTGAAGACTGAATCCCAAACCATTTGTCGAGATTTGTCCCCACTCCCCAGCCGAAGCTGTTCTCCCGTGATATGGCTGCAGGCTGCTTATCGATTTTTAGCTAATCACCCTTATTTTACCGAATTGGGCGACCGTCAATACCCTTTTAACTTTCCACGTGAAAATTAAAGTTATTAACGGTCATTCAAGACACAATCCTAAACAAAATCCACTGTTTAAGGCTACATCTGAAAACTAATCAGGTCACCTAGCTTTACCATAATTACTATATAGAAACTTGCTGTTTTGTGGTTGACGGATAATTCAGTGAAGACTCGTGTCTGTGGGGGTATTTCGATGGCATATGATTACACCAGGAAGTTTCTCTTATTTTAGGTGATGGTGTATCATAGGTCTGAGCCAGGCGGTAGGCGCTCAAGGGACGAAGATGACTCGGACAGCGCCAAGGAGTCTTATTCTAGGCACCATGACCGTAGATCTTCTCATCGGCATCATCGCGATGAACGTTCTCATTATGATAGAGAACCATCACGTCATGATAGAGAGCCTTCACGTCACGACAGGGAAGAGCGAAGAGATTATCGACATCAAGAGCAATCAACCGCAAAGCAAAACGTGTTTCAGAATGATGGCAGTTTTCTTGAGATGTTCAAAAAGATGCAAGAGCGTACGGCTGAACCAACGGTTGAAGTGAAACGAGAGGATCAAGCTGGTCCAAGTGAGGCACCAAAGGCGGCGGTTGTAGATGACGCCGCCTCCAAGGCCCGTAAGATCCCGATGGTTGGGAAAAGGCGAGGGGGCCGTGTTCTCAAGACGGGCATAGTAAAAAAACTAAAAATTGCTACCCCAGAAGATGATGGTCCGAAGAATGCTTGGTCGATGTATATGAGCGAAGTGAAGAAGTACAAAGAAGCATCGTGTGAAGAAGAAGGAAAGACGAGACCGCTCGTCAAATAGTGTTTTTGTTTCGGATCTCATCCTATTACTACCATAGAGGACACTCATCGTTAAATCTTGTTAATGCTATAAAGACAATTTCTCGACTACATTCTATTAATCTACGTTTAAATTTACTTCTACTTAATCTGTGTGGCGTTTGAGACAATTGCTTCGGTAAGTTGGGGGTACACTGAATTATCCGTCGATCACACTTCTCTGTTGCATGAAAGATTGAGAGCCATAGGGCATTTTCTATGTAGTAGCATTGAATTTGTTTATTAATTCTCTCATGAAATCATTGCAAACACCAGCCAGCTTGGTGCAACATGAAATATTGTAAACTATTCTTGCTCACAACACAACTCAACAAGGAACTGAGCATCCAAAAATGTTCAGCACTGACAATAATTGATGTCGCATCAGTTGGCATGGTTATGTGACTTAAATTTATTACTCTGAGCTGCTAACAGCTTACGATGGCGGTTGCAGATTGTTGATGCCACCATCAATCATGGGAAAAAAAGAAAAGGAGCCACCAAAGGAGAGGGAGCTCAGCACAGCTCCGTTTGACCCCCGATTCCCCAACACCAACCAAACTCGGTAAGTTATCGACCTTGGGAGCTACATTCCGTGCAGATAGCTGGCAGATTTATCAAAAGGAATTCTGTTATGCATTCGCTCATACATATTATGTCTTAGCCATTGCTTAACTGGAGCTGTTATTTTCTATCCTGTGAGATAATGTAGTTTACAATGATTTTGATGTGGCAGGATTTCTAAAACAGCTGCAAAAGTGTTCCAAAGATCTCAATTTACATATTTTCAGAACTAATCTGTATTCGACAAGGTCATAAAAATATATATATCAGCTGCCCTAAGGTATTTATTTATGAAGCATTTTTGCTTTGGAGCAAAGGCAAATTTTCATAAGCGCCGTCCAGCAATGCAAAGTATGTTCGTCCAGCAAAGTATGATCTCCAATAAAACAGAGTATTTAATTATTTTTTTACTGTAATTTGTAATTTGGGAGGCAGATTTGCCAAATAACAGAGCCAGACCAGATAGATTAAGGCCCATAACATTTGTTGCTGTAAAATAAGCAGCTGTATTCAATTTTTGATGTGCTAAGTATCTCAAGTCTCAAAAAGTGTGCGTCTGCAACAGCATACAAATGTCAATCTGGTGTGAAATAGAAGAAATGTTAATAAATCTATAATCATTTCTTAGAAGTAGGTATATATGAGAAATTTTAATATAAAGAGTAGGTGTTTTGGCTCATATACAATAATTGTATAAAAAATGTACTTTGATGGCTTAATGAATGATGATCACTTAATTAGACACCTGTTAAAGAATTAATTACCAGTAGTTAGTATCCACCTAACCGGAAACGAGCATAATTTAACGAAGCCTATAAATTGTATTGTTGATTTATGACGACTCCCCTTAAGATACAGAGATCTGCTTGTGAGACATTGACAAGGTGTTGCAGCTTCTAAATAACAGACACGGATGCCGTGAAGTTTAAAATAGGATAGTCATCTGCACACATTAAACTAAACTCGGGGAAATAGTACTACACCTTATGGGTCATGATAACAAGTGCAAATCAAAGTTTGGTTCCATTTCTTATTGGCTGGCCATCTGTGAGATTTTGGTCTGCCAACAATTGGCCCATCTGCGTGGAACCCTGAATTTGCATGCCCGGAATTCTTGCAAAGTTACTTGTCGGTGACTTGTTGGACTAGCAATGCAGACTTCCATTACAGAGAAAGATCAGTCATATCGTTATGTATTGGTTTGCTCTACACAAGCAAAATGGTTGGACTTTGTGGACATTATTTGCGAGAAATGTACAAATCTCTGTGTTTTTGTAAACCAAAACCTTCAGTCATTTTGGGTCTAGCATGCATATATTTGACTTGCAGTCCTCTCACTCTTTTAGTCACACATAATGGATAAGCTTTGTGAATCTTTACTACCTAGTTTCCTCTTGATTTAGCATCTCTTAAAACAATTTTGATGCTCCATTTTTAGAGTGTTTGCTTTAAATTAGGATTGGATCAGTGGATGGTTTCATTCTTTGAAATGCAAATAAGTGTCCTTTAGTATAAAATGCTGGACCAACACCTTGATACTGTGTTCTTAGAATGGTCCAAGTAGAAATGTCACCATACTTGTGCTGGTCGATTGGTGTTCATTTCACTTTGAGAGAGATTAATTGAGCAATCATACACTGTTTAAGTCTAAGCGTGAGCAAATTTGATTTGTGACTTAACTATTACCTACCTTCCACCGTGACTTACGCTACAATAAAGAATTTACTTTGCAAAATATGTGCAAAATCATTTTGCGTCCTTCAAGGAGCTCTGGATTCTTATTATCTTTCACAAACAAGGAGAGCTACTCACTATATTCCCTCGATGCCAAATTTGTTTGCAGTGAATCAAATTGGTTGTTGCAGGATTTGAGAAAGTGATAATTAGGTTGTGTTTAGTATTTCCTTGGCTTCACCGGTAAAGCTACAAGCCAGGTGTAGTACAGTACACACTGTTGTCATTACCAAACAGGATCACCCGGCCATGTTCGGATAGAGCTCGATGGAAGAGATCAAAAGATTTTCTGGTAATTCTTTACTAATGGGATGGAAACTGGAACTAGTTCTCTTCTCCCCCATATCCCTATAACATCATTGACAATGGTTATAGCTCGGTATTTAGCTTGTTGCCCAGATATGCTCCTCGCACACTCGTGGTTCCAGTTACAAGGATTGTTTCTCCTCTAATCGAAATTCTTTCTCTGTTGAACAGCTACTGCTACCAGAGCTATGTGGACTACCACCGTTGCCAACACGTCAAGGGCGAGGGCTACGAACCGTGCAACTACTTCAAGCGGGTCTTCACCATGATCTGCCCGAACGCGTGGATCGAGAAGTGGGACACTCAGATCGAAGAGGGTCGCTTCCCCGGCCGTCTCCAATGAGCGGCGTCCTTTCTTTCGACCACTAGTAGCAAGCCGGCAAGCAAATTGTCTCGTCACTCGATTTAAATACTTACAATAATCAAGGTTTAGATGTTATAAACACAGTCGTGTCGCCTATTGTCATTGAATGGCCCAGATTCTTGTGTCTCCTCGGTCCGAAATTCCAACTCCTGAACCTTAAGCAAGTTGTAATAATTTTGTAATTTCAAGCCTTTGAGTGGTGCTGGCAGTTATTGTTACATGGAATAAATGAGCAATACATATGTACTTTATTGCTTTGGGCAGCAGTCTTGTTTCTTGTGATGATGAGTATTTTAGCCAGTAATGCTCTAAATATCCTGAAGAGTGTATGAGCTTCTAAAGCTGCCTCAGCTAACTTCATATGTAATAGTCTACTTTCTAGCAATTCCTGGTTTTGAAGTTGTAGTGAAGCATTTGTAAGGCTCATGAGATGTCAAAGTTACTGGATTAAGCTGAAATTAAAGGCTGGTTCTTTCTTCAGTACATGACAAGATGTTATCATTCATAAACAAGGAAGAATAGTAATCACACAGAGTATTCCTACAGTTTATATTATTAATTATTCATAAACATATTTTTACAAGTTTTAATATTTTACAATACTATTTTGTGGCAACACTGGGCATTTAAAAATTCGAGCGGCGCTTTGCGACTCTTCATCGACTCTGACAATTAGTAATATGGCCGCCGGATTTGACAGCGACTAAACGTGGGATCCTTTTAAAAATGATTCTCGTGCGTTTTTTGTTGTTTAGTGTTTTATTCTCCACGCAAACTTTAGAGAATCGATCGAGTCTAGTTCTGCCGACGCCGGAAGCCGAATCGAATTGGAACGGACCCTAACAGCCCACGTGCAAAGGTATAGTCTCGCTGATCTCTTAACCCTATTACCGGTCACGTTGCGCTCACAATAGCCCCTTTGTCGCTAGAATTCGACCGGCTTAGGTGCTATTCGGAAGCTGGGGGGCTTTCGTTAAGCTTCTGATTGTGCTCTCCAACTCCAAGCTACCTGACCAAGCGGATTATCATGAGGGGAGAGATAGAGAGAAAAAGAGAGCGCGGCAGCAGCGGATCACAAAAATAGTTTGATTTTCACAGGGGGCTCAACACCATAGTCCACACTAAAGCAAAAACGCTCATCGCCGCGCAGCCACCTACAGTCCGTCTAGTCGCGTGGGATTTGTTACTTTTCGCGTGCGTTCTCTTTTCAATCTCGTCGTCGTCGTCGTCGTCGTCTCGGGATGGTGTCGCCTTGAGGCGTGCGTGGTTTCGCGTGATACAGCTGCATCAGTGCCGTGCGATCCATAAGTTACGTCAGATGTCCGAACGTGATAAGCGTTGCAGTCGGCGCCACCCCTTCGTCGTTGTCACGCGCGTCCGATCCCGATCGGTGGAAGGTCAACACCAAGGTCTCTTACACGCTGGAGCGGTCATTCATAAGCACACCTCTCTTCTGTGAATGGAAACCGACGACGACGAACGAGCGTGGTGCCGCTGTTTGGTCACGTGACATGAGTCACACACGAGGGCCACGTGGGCGCAGCTGGTGGGCGCAGCGGGTGACGTCACGCACGGGGTAGGGCCTGGTGACTGGTCGCGCCAAGAAGACGTTTTGAAAAGCATCGGGAGCGCGCTGCGCTGCGCGGGCAGCAGAAGTAAACAACAACATCTCACGCGCGGCTGGCACGCCAGGTCGCCACGTCGGCACCCCCACGCATGCACTTACAAACACACACACAGGCGCGCGCGCGCGCTCGCTCGCTAATGATTGATGCCGCCACGACGATGTGCGCAGAACGTCCACACACACATACTATAAAGCCGGTTCAATGTTAGGTAGGGAGCACTTGGATTGCAAGACAACTCCAGCGTTCTACTTTATACATACTACCTTTAGGTTGTGTACCACATGCTCTACCGTTTTGTTCAGTGTCAAGCACTCAAGCTTAGGGGTCTAGAGCGCGAGAGTGTGCGCATAGGGCTTGGACGGCTGTAGCGCCTAACAAGCTTGAAGCTGTCTTCTCTAAATGCAGCATGGTTCACTGCGCGCGCGGTCTCACGGTTTGCTCGGCGTCAAGAATTCGCCGAAACGGTCGATCGGGCGATCGAATCGCTGCGAGTTTGCGCAGCAACGCGCAAATTAAGGGTCCATATTTGATCCCGCGACTAGAATTACTCTAAACGTCACACGACGCACGCGTGCTTCACGCGTCGTTCGGATTCGGACACGCGCACGCGCATTTGGTGACCACCGGGTACTTGACCTCGACCCAGCTGCACTTGGGCGCAGCCAGTTGCACGTCGGACTGCGCCTCGTCGCCGGCCGCGTATCGAAAGTGGCTGCGCCGACAAGCGAAGCGCAGCAGCGTGACGTGATCGCGCGCGGCCGGACGACACGACATGCCCGGCGGGATGCTGCACGAGTTGCGTCCGGCGGGGCAACTACCCTCTTGAAGGAAACGCGGCCAGAAGCGAAGTCCGAGATCGCGCCAGCTCGCCGCCAACGGGCACGCCGTGTACGCCCAGAGCAGTTGGCGCAGCTTGTGTTGGAGCTGTGCGGACACGTGAGTGCGCAGTCGACTGCCGTCGGCAAGACGCACGTGACGAAAGTCGGCCTTGCGCAGGTGTTTGGGCATCGAGCCGACGGGAATGAGACGACCGCGCGCGCTGCGCCGGAAGGGTAATTCGGGCTGCGCGAGACGTCCGCGCGGACGTGTCTCGCTCATGAGACGCGCGTTGAAGTGGCGGCCGAGGCGAGCGCGCAGACGCGTCGCGTTGAGATCTCGCGGCGTCGGGTCGAGACGGGCGTCGGGGGTCTCGGCAAGTGGCGGCACGGCGGCGAGGTGCGAGTCGGCAGGGCGCAGCCCCCACTGGTCCGGTGAACTGCGCATGTGTGACGTGACGTGACAGCAGAGGAGCAGCAGAAGGTGGGTGAGCAGCAGGCGGCTGCACATCAGCTCCATCTGGAATCGGTAAAGATACCTGCGTGTTAGAACAAACTCGGTGCAGAGACAATTGTCAATCAATGCACTGCGCGGTTTTCGGTAGCCTTGGAAAGCTGCTAAAAAGTGCGCAGTTGTCAGTACTAAGATCAGAACGGGACATGGACGTCCACTAGTTAGGTTTTAGCAAGAAAACAAAGGATTTATCCTAATTTTACGAAGGTAGGGTACTATATTTACTGGTTCAGACTTAGCGGGCATGGCGAAATGCAGACGGTAAGAGACAAAAAGTTGTAGTCGTCGCACAACGAGGCTATGTGTACGGCAGTCCCAATAGCCCAAGTCTCACCATTCGACGAGGTCATAATTGGTGTTCAAAATCAATGCGAACGAGGCTGCTACGGGCTAGGACCAGGGCTAGGCGCTAATGTCTGGGCCTAAGATTTCTTAGACCTATATTGAGGAGCCGTGGTCCTTGGATTCCCGTCTGTGACAACTAATGGCGTGAGGTAGGGTTGCTACCAGGGAAAGCAACATTTGTAAGTTTTGAAACCACACAGTTTTGAGCCCGAAGAGCGCCTATTTGATTGCCATTCAAAGATTTATGAACTTCGTTCAAAACTTTCCCAAAATCAATAAAATCGCAACAACATATGAGACGGGTGCAAGGTGTGTAGTTCAAAACTTACCAATATGCACCTTCGGTTCAAAGGCCTGTCGGCGCTAGTTTCCAGTATACATTTTGACGGAAAAACTTGAAACGCAATGTTTATATGCGCTGACTCGCAAAGTGTGTGCTTTCAAAGCTTACTAATATGCACTTTCGGTGCAAAGGCTTCCTGCGGCACTAGTGTGCTAAGGAAGCAGTGCTTCCCTTGCTTCAATGGACTGCGACGCCACTAGTGACAAGATTATTGAGTCTGGCGAGGCGAGACATAGCCACGCGAGTCCGGCGTCTATTATGGCGGCTATGGTGAAAGCCGCGGCCGGCACTATGGGGCGCGGCGAACGCCTCCACTGGCGACACTGCCGAGCCTTGGACGGCGACGCGGCGGCGGCGGTGACGGCGGCGCGGTGTGCACCAGTGGCGTCGACGAGACGTCAAGACGTTGTCGCGGTCTTTCGGCCGACAATCGACCTCCCCCCGCCCCCACCTTGATATGCTCGCCTTCTTGGAGTTCTGACATCCAACGGTTCGTACGAAATTCGAATTGAAGTACCCCGGAAGGGACTTGATAAACAGACCACTTCGCGTCTGAACGCCGCCTGCCGTGCCGGGGCCCAAAAACCCACTGATTAGTCCTGCAATCTTTACCCTCTGCAATCCGAAGACCCCTGCAATAGTCACCGTCATCCAATCCTATCCTATCAAAGTGCTGTTTCCCCACAAACTGATTAATAAACAATATGGTCTTTTTGACCAGTGTTTACCGTCCCATAAAGGACATGTACTAGGGCTTCGCTAACGCAATTAGTGTTGCGTTGAAGATGAGCGTAGCGATAGTAG
>LVVV01432155.1:0-13596 GCA_001676325.1 Amphinemura sulcicollis
AAAAAAAAATCCATAAAAATAATGATCCACTGCTCGTGGCTGCTGTTTATTTTTAAAGAGCGCCGGTGCAACTTCTTGAATTACTTGTGACTTGCAAGATATGGTTCTTGTTTAATGGCGAAGGTACTAAATTCTATTGCTTAAATCGGAACATCTCAGTAGTCGCTCAGCATCGACACAATCAAAATAAAGATATAATCAGCGTTAGAATAACCTAACCTAACCTAACCTAACCTTCACCGGCAAGTATGGTCACATGGCACCTTGTCTCGGAACGTAGCTTGGCGATATTAGATAAAATCAGTGAATAACATTGACATTTGAGAGTCAGAAATTGCAATACTTGCAAAATATTCATTGAGTTGTCGTCAATGAAAGCTAAGCCATGCTATTAACAGCTATAGCCCAAAACGAAACAACTAAATTGCACTAAAAATCGCTCTGTTTTAGCACGCGATTTGGTATTTACCGAAATTAAATTTTAATTCACGCTCTGTCGGCCATTACAAATAGTTTTGTGTGGTGTGATGGAGTTGCAATTATTGCATGTAAACATTGCCAAAATGTTGTGCCTGCGTGCTTGAATTAATTTCATCGAGATTCAGCCCATCTACAGTTCGCACAGGTAATATTCGCAGGGATTGATTTTCAGTCAAGTCCATTAGGAAGGTGTCAGCGTGAATTACTGCTATTGATTTTCAGAGTCGTTCCACAACTGGGTCATTAAATATCCCTGCATTTTGAATATCACAGATCGAACTGTAGATTATGTTAAATGAGTGTGAAAAATAAATCATACCCTCGATTGCAGCAGCAACTGCTGACGACAGATTCGTTAATATCTTGTAATATGTAATTTGTCATTGTTTGAATGGCATGTGCAGTGTCAATTGCGTCTAGTATTAGTGTAAGTGTTATTAAATGGAAAGAAAATAATACCGTTGAGTCTATATTTTAATTGCTGGTTGTGACTATCTTTCACACAGTGGCCGGCCTGCTAAGTCCCGTGGCTGTGGAAAGCACGAACGTGATATGAGCTTGGGCTGGACGTGCTTAATAGCTGGAAATGTGATGAACTGTCATTGATAGCTCTGGAAATTAAATCAGATACTGTTTTTCTGCATACGTTAAAAAATCTGTTCAGCGATGTGTAAATTCTCATTATACTGATGAAAATCCCATGCCAGCCGTTGGTACCTTTTCTAGATTTATACGAATCCTACTTTCACGATTCACGTTATTTTTTACATCGGTTGCCTGGAAATTGATTTTCCGAGAATTAACGAGGGGTAATCTTTCAAAACAAAGGTTGTGGACTGAATGTGAAGGTAGCTAACGGAAATGTACACACGCGCTTCAATAATGAAATGAGGACGCCGTTGGAGGGCAGTGATTTCTATTAATTTTGTGAACTTCATCATTCGACGATGCCTATCATCTACATAAGTGATTGGAGAGAAAAGCAGTGATTAGTTGTCAATAATAATTTCATTGTCGCAGCTACTCTCTTACAAAGGGTTTACTCATAATGGCAATAGTTTCTGTGGCAAAGCCTTGATGGGATGTAGATAATGCTATTTCATTTATAACGTAATTTGTGATCAAAAGTTCGCAAAGAGCTTTGATGCCATCGACATGCGCGTAATTAATTCACGTAAGTTTGCACATCGTCTAAATAGACGCGTGTAGAGAACCGTGTTTAGCAACTCATTACCTACCTTTACTTTATATAGAGAGTGCAGTTCACAATATTGTTAATTTTCACATTAAGCGAGGTTAACTCTAAGTTAGGGAACGCATTCTTCTAACAGCCTGATAAGAAAAGGCTCTTTGTTTATTTAAACAATAAGGACCCGCTTAAGTTTTGCTTTTCTTATAAAATGACGTGTAATGTGTATGCCATCACACCTAATTCTTATTCTGTATTCGCTGCAATATTTAGCACATTGTTTTACCTCCGAATAGAAAGGCGTGACGCGATGAAAGCACGTTTAAGTAGTAGTGCAGTGGAATGCATTGTACTGGAAATTCCTTAGTTCATTAGGCCTATAGCAAATCGATGCATCCTTCAAAGTACGTTAGAAGGCAGCGGCAAAATCTGCCATCGCTTGCAACAACATTATGGCCTCTTTTGTGCTGGATAGGGCAGAAGACATTTTAGTTTGCCAACAAGAATCTCATTAGAATGGTCTGGCAATGGTTTAATGAAAGAAACTAGTTCACATTGAGTAGTGGTGCTGGTATTTAATTCAGATAGTGATGGGAAAAATCAATGAATTAATAAGTAGTGAATGTTTGCAGCTTTTTTATAGCATGCCTCGTGATGGTCGAATTAGGTTGAGCAGAGAGGCAGCGATGTTCGTCCGAATAGTAAACGACAATCGCTGTTTTAATTAAATGCAGCCAGCGTTGATAGGATGCAGATGAGGTGTTGTAAAGTGCTAAATAGCTAATCTAAACGACCTGTTCCTGTGCCGAGATGCTAACCTAATCGTTGCAGAACAGGGAAAGGGCAAGAGCCCCATTGAGTGGTGCCATGCCCTCTGTTTAGGCGTTTCCGCGTAAATTAATTTCCCAGAGGATTGGAACATGCGCTTACGTAGATTCGAATCAAGCGTGATCGTTTACAATCAAGGTATGCACAACCACAAACGCTGGGGGTGTTGCTATCTGGTCCTTTGGTTCATAAAAATTGTAAGCAAAAGTTCATTGAAGAAAATGGAGATAGAAACGGTGATAAAAAAATCACAGATTCGTTCGATTTACGATTGGTTACAAATGACTTGTCTGGCTATCAGTAACGCATTTTGAGGGGCGTTGAGATTACAGCAATAGATAACTGCAAATAGCATCGGAATGGAGTAACGACATACAAAAGTAGGCTCGGGTACGCGTGGACCAAGCACACAACATCGATAATGCACCTGCCCTTGAAATTGACGAATTTCCGGACGCGAACCCCTGTGATAGAAACCCGCCTTGAACCCGAAATCGAAAACAGTCTCGTCAACTCACCTTTCTCGGAGGTGGCTGCATATTTACACCACACTACCTCACTCTGTTCCCACACACACACCACCACCCTCACACACGCACACACCCTCACACACAAAACGGAACAACGGAAAAATATAACCCTTCCTATATAACGGCAACCCCCAGCCCACTTTCGATTCCCGGCGCTGACGCTCTGTCCCGCACGGTCGCTACACGGCACCGCTTTGACGGCGTCCTGAACACCACTGAGCGGCGAACGGCCACCCCCGCGCTCCAACTGACTGTTTCGCGGACTACGCCGAAATATTGATTCAACCCCCAACCAGTGTGACGCTCTTCCGCTCAGCGAGCACACGCCCTACTCAAATTCTCTCGTATTGATGTTTCCTATAGTGCCAGAAGCGGCGCAACTAGGCCAATCGGGTCGGTGACGTGAGCCGACCAGGGGGGCTCATTGCCCTTCGATTCTACACGAAGACAGACTGGCTATAATGGGCTGGGATGTAAACAAATCGAGTTGTTACATACCAGAATGCGGCGACGGCGGCGTGGTGGATTCGGATGCGACCTTGGGTCGAAATCTGCACGCATGGCGTCGCGACAATGATGATTGACCCAGTAGCTAGCTTTTGACTTAATTTGCTCGTGAGTAATACTCTCCTGTGTAGGTGCATCACAAACACACGGGAGCTACTGAGGTTTAGTATCGACTGTGATACAATTAGTCACAAATCAAATCTTATCGGCTGATTGATAACACATTTCTCTCGCCGCTATCGGATTTGTGACAATCTGCTGAGAATTTACTCGACTTTTCACGTCACTTTGCAAGGAATAAATCTGACGTGATGAAAAATAGACATTCCTATCTAACGATCAAGCTACACATCCTCGAGTCCCAGTGGATATTTCTAAAAAGAATTCGGAGGTCAAAAAATGTAACATCTTAACAAGCAAGCATTCTAAAAAAGATCTGTATTTTACGATGCATCTATGTGCACATACAACACCAGTATCTTACATGGACCAGCATCACTTTTACAATATTTACATGAACTTACATTTAGGTATATATTTGAATAAAATCTTAAAAAAAGCTTTTTTAGTCGACAAAAAAACATGTTGAAAAACTGTACAAAACGAACAATGTTTGTACACTCATACACCACATCAAATCAATTGCCACATTCGCACTTTAATCAAACAACTGCAAAACTGCTTTGCAAATGGAGAAGGAAACAAGAGCGACAATAAATTCAATTACTTAAATTACATTCAAATGACAATATATCTATACGCTTGCGAAGAAGACAGAGCATTGAAGTATATGGCCATTTGGAAAATATTTCATGTTTGTTTCGAAGGTTTTGACAGCCTTTTACCGCACTTGGGTTCTTGAGTAGATACTAAGAATCGCCAGTAGAACACCATTTTAAAAAGTGCCCCTCGAAAATGACAAAAATGTTTCAGCCAGTCGTTGATACCACTTCATAATGACGCCACTCTACATTTTTATAATACGCTAGCATTAGCTTTTAGGCAACTACTACAAATGGCGGACAATTTCAGCTTAATTAACATTCCTTAGCTACTAATCAATGTGTGCAGTTTGTATATATTAATAATTTATATTATATCATCCTACTCTTTTAGGAAACGAAAATAGTAGAGGTACCAATTGTGTTATTGCAATATTAGGTATGTAGGTACTTATAGCAACCTTTTGGTTCACTTTCCCTGATCTGTAAGCTCACCAGTTCTCTGCTGCTCCTAGGCTCCCTCCTATTCTTTCAAATCAAACAGCCGCTGACCGCAGAACCAAACTCGCTTCGCTAACCATAAACCGATCAATTCAATACTAATTTCAGAAGTCTTCTTTAAGAAATGGCGTTTTGTATTAAAATCGTCAAGATTAATATATGTATTTACAATATTTTACCTCTATCTATATATTTATGTATATATGTATAGGGTTATTTATATTTCATTTCATAGGGTATAATAATTTAAAAATTTCAAACCGTTCCAAAAGACATGGAAGCAAAGTTTGAGCTACAACTGTAAAAATCTTGAATTTTTGACCTAAATAACATCCTTACACAAACCCTACTAAGTTTGCACAATTTTAGTGGATCACAACCTTTGAACATTTGAGATGGATCCTACATTTTCTCATAATATTTAACTAGTAGGTACATTATCATTGCGAGTCATTACAAATGATATAAAAACATTTATATTATATTATCATATTACTTTTCGTTAACAAGAATTTTTCCAGTTGACTTGAATAATGATCGGCAATAAATAGCAAATAGTACATTCACAGAAGAGGCCAAAATTGAGGAAAACAATGTGGTTAAGGTATACAGGTGTCGAGGGTGATTTAAAAACAATTTGCAATAGCCAAGTGAGTAGCACCTATTGGGACAAAAAGACACCTATGTTTACTGACAGAGATCGATAAATATCCAGTAACTACGAGTGGCTTTTTAGAGATGCATTGATCTGACCATAAGTAAGCTTAGCGATTCGACGGCTACTCGATAGCTTAGCTCAATTTCATCTTGATGATAGAGAATAGGCAACTACTATGAAAAGAGGGGAAACAGAATGAATAAAAGATAAAATCATGTTAAAAAAATAACGTATTAAAAACAAAAATAATCATTTACCAATTCACAAAATGTTTAACACTTACAACAATATGTACAAAAATATTACCTCATATTCGTTCACATATTGATAAGTAATTGACTTTTGTACACTAACTGTTTTATTAAGAAACGAAAGAAGCTAATAATAAATCGGATGTGATACAGACTATCCTATCGATGAACAGGTAGCTTGCCGTACCAAGCTGAACGAATCGAGTTCAACAAAGTTAATTCTCCGCCACTAACCTAGCCGCATGCATGGAGTTCATTTTACGGAGACCTAACGCTAATGTTATGGGTTCTGCCAGAAAATTACCGTCTGAATACTATTATACAGACCAAATGGAATTCGAATTCGTCAATGTCTTTGAAAAATTAGCTTCGTTATTTCTCAACGATTAAACACATTTTTGACGGGTTTGCAATTAAGTTATTTTCAGTGGCACAAGCTTTGTTGATTTATTAATCTCAGCCAATGTCTTAATTGGTAATTATTTTTTTAAAGTTTATTTAAAACAACGAACACTAGCGTCATCCCTAGTGCAGTTCCGGTAACATCCCTTGGGTAAGACATGCCCAAACAGAACCTATAACATTGGCTTCGGGACTCTGTACAATAAACTCAATGCCGCAAGTGTGGCGACTTGATACGAAAAAGAAAGAGAAACTAACTGATATTCACCTAGTTTTAAATTATCTTTGTACACTTTCGCCAGCCCTCTTAGTGCGCGGCACCCTAACGGCGCGGCCACTTTGTGGCCGCAACCGCTACAATAATATCAGCGAATTTATTCCCGTCGTTTGGTTACGTCCTTAACTTCACCACATTCATCACCTAACTTCGCACCCTTTGTTAACCATCACTGGACTGCCGTTCTTGCTGTGAACCTGATCCGCGTCCGTTATCGTGACCGTCGCCGTCGCCTTATCGCCGGCCACCAGTGCGTCGGCGGCTGGCTGGCTCTTCATGACGTAACCCTCGTTGCATCGCGCCAGCTTTAACCTGATCGGAGTCACTTTGCTCGCCCTCACCTTGAGCAACGGCGAGGGCCCGGTGGTTTTACTGCCGTTGGGGGGAACTTCCGCGGTCGGCTTCTTCTCGGATTCCGTTGGCACCGGTTTAGCTTCCACGTCCTTCTCCTTGGCTTCCGCTGCCGTTCGGCTCGCAGGCTCAGAATCTTCCGTGGGCGCTGCCGGGGCGACCGTGTCATTGACGCTGGATCGCTTGTTGAAGCGAATGATGAGCTTTGGAGCGCTAGTGGTCTCCTCGCTGTTGGAGTTGGCGACGATCCTGACCTCGTGCTCCAAACCTTTCGAATCCTTGTCTTTGTGCTTCCGCTTTTTGGGCGGCTTCCCACTGGCTGCCCGCGCCTCTCGCCTCAACTTCTTCTCCTCTTTCTTCAGATCAAACTCGGCCATGACCAGCCGCCGGAACTTCATGCTCTCACGCTTCATGTCCTCCATCGAGGGCATCACCACGTTGCTCAGCCGCTTCTTAGGGGGCTTGAGCCGCTTCCGATCTTCGGCCGCTTGCGCCTCCGTCCGGCCCATGCTGTTCAATTTGATCTTCAGCACCGGACACTCGGCGACAGCGTTGCCAGTTTTGGCGCCCGGCCTTCCACGCTTCTTTGCGCCGGCGTTGGCTGCTGAAGAAGCGTTGCTGCCGGTGGAGCCCATACTGCGTCGCCGTTCCGGGAGGCAGTTGCCGGCGACGTCGATGAGGTCCAGGTGGCGCAGCTCTCGCGGCGCACTGGCTGGCGGCTTCTCCTTGCGCCGCTTCTTCTCCATGTCCACCACGGCCTTGTAGTCCTCGAGCGTGGGGATCGTCGTCATGGATGCCACCGCCTTGGGGATGGTGATGATTGTCCTGCTGATGGGCGGGTTGGGGGCAGGCACCGCTGGCACCGACGGGTCCACCATGTTCATGTCCTGCGAGCAATACTGCCGCAGCAGTTCCTTCTTCCTCATTCGCCGCAGGCTTGAAACGCCGGAGGCCGCAAACGCCGTGGCAGTTGGCGTGACAACCGCGTCCGCGGGCGGAGGGGCGGGAGCCGTGGCTGCCGTCGAGGTAGCATAGTTCGCGTCCAAAAACGGCCCTTTTATTTTGACTTTGAGTTGGTTCCGCGAGTCGTTCAGCGACACCTTGAAGTCGTCGACAGCAACAGGCGGCGGTTCGTTGCGCGCGGCCAGCGCCGAATGCAGTTCCTTCTCAAGGTCCTCGACGAAGTCGGCGACGTGCTGTTGCGCCACCGCAGTGGCGAACTGACCGAGCACGTGATTGTGGTAGGCGGCCGGGTTTGCAGGAGTGGGCTCGCCGTATGTGCTATACGTGCGCATGTCCACGGGTCCGGGCAGCACTGCGCCGATCTCCGGCTCGGGCTCGCGGTCCAACGGCGACGGCACCGCCTGCGCGGGGCTGGCGAACCGCGGAGCATCTGCCGATCGGCGGCGGTCTCGCATGGCGCGCATTGACTCCACGCCCGCATCGTCGTCGAACTCCAGGTCGTACACGGTGCCGGCGAGCTTGCTGTGGATGGTGCCATGGTCCATGTCTTGGCTCAGCATGGCCGCCTTGCCACGCCCACGGCCGCGCCTGGCACCGGCGCCCCGTGACTTGCCGCGTGGCCGTGGAGACCTTGCGACCCGCGGAGACTTGGCCGCCTCCTGTCGCGGAGACTTTCCTGGCGACTTGAGCTGCGATGTCACTCTCGCTGACGTCCGCGTCCCCTTCGTGGGCGACTTCTTCCCAATGTCCGACGGTTTCTTGCCCAAAGGCGACTCTTTGCCAGCAACATGATTGGACATCGGAGATACCTGGTTGCTCGGGACGCCCATCGGAGACACCTGATTGGCCATAGTAGACATGGGGTAGGCCTGATTGTTCGGAGCTCCCATCGGCGACATTTGATTGGCCATAGAACCCATAGGGGAGATCTGATTGGACATGGCAGCCATCGGGTATGCCTGATTGGAAGGTGCCCCCATCGGAGACATCTGATTGGCAATGCCCGACATCGGTGAAAGCTGACTGTTTGGTCCACCCATTCCAGGAACCTGATTGGCCGGTTCGTTGGGAGTGGCCACCATGGCGGCGATGAATGCCATGTTGTGCGACGACGAGGTGAAGGCTGCCGACAGCGGTGGTGGCGGCTCCTCTTTAGAAGGCGGCGGCGCGACCGGCATGTAGGAGGGACCAAAGAGAGGTGGGTACATGCCAGCACCAGGCGAGGGGAACGGCAACTGGGCAGTCGCGGGAGGGAAGAGAGCCACGGGGCCTGCGTACGGGTGGTAAGGGTCGGCAGGGTAGCCGCCGTGCACCTGGTACAAGTCGGCGGGGTTGTGTGGGAATGGAAACTCGTCGCGCTTGAGCAGCTCTGGCTCCTCGCGGTGCGAAGACGACGACGACGACGAGCCTGACGAGGACGACGAGCGCCGGACGGGTAGCACCTCGCTGTCGGCCCACTTGGCTCGCGCGCGATGGTCGGTGAAGGGCGAGGGGGGTGGCGCCACCGATGGTGGAGCCTCGTACTGAGGGGGTGGCACCTCGTAAGGCGGGGGCGGTGGTTCGAACACGATTGGAGGGGCCAAATCGGCGCTGGGCGGCACCCAACGCTCGTCAGAAGGCGCACTGTTGGTGCGGTCCAGCTTCTCTACGCTCGGTATTGAAGCGGTCCTTGCGTCCATCGGGACGTAATTATCTCGTGGATACGAGAGCATAGGGATCTGTTCGTGCTGCTCATACTTGTCGTCATAGTGCTGCTGCCCGACAATGACAGGTTCGTCTTCTTTAACTTCGATGATCTCAGGCTGCGTTTTAACATCTTCGTGAACGTTTGCGGGTCTGTCGTCGTCCTCTACGGGCATCGGTGGCGGCGTTTCTGCAGCGTCGGTTGGGCCAGTGGTCTTCTGCGCATACTGCAACCGCAGCTTCTCGACCAGGTTCAAGGTCTCTCGCTCACTGTCCTCCTTGGACTCCTCCTTAAAGAGGAAGTCGCTGCCGAAGGAGAAGGTAAGCGGGCGACAAAGTTCCGCGCTGTCCCCCTGCATGTTGAAACCATCGTCGTTGACTGTCTCGTCCACGGCCAGGATATCATTCTCGAAGTCGAAGAGGTCTGCGGCAGAAGAGTCCTTCGGTTGCTGCGGGGAGAATATAGACCGCTGCTGGTACGGCGGTCCGGACAGCGAAGACGTCCGCGAGGTAATCTTCCGCGGCTCTGCCTCGTGTTCCGGCACCAGGAAGTCGTGGTCCAGGTCGAGCTTTGGAAGGTACGGCTCCGTCGGTTGTACGATGGCCTCCGGTTTCGGTGGGGTTTGCTTGCCCGGCTTCGGTAAGCTGTCGGTTCTTTTCGGCGAGTTCTGCGAGTTTTGCACCGGACTTTCGACGGCAACGACGTCATCCTTCTCCGTGGTGAGCATCTCGAGCTCCTTCTTCTTGCACTTGGGCATGGCCTTGGGCTTCTTCTTCAACATACCATCCGGTGGGTCCAGCAAGACTGAGTCGGGCGAGTCGTCGCGCTTCACGGCCAGCACCTGCGCAACGGGAATCACACGGCGGTCCCTCGACGGCGGCGGAGTTGTCTCCTTGGGCTTCCGTCGCGAGCGCGCGTCGTTAGAGTCCTTCGACTCTTTCGAGTGGTGCGAATTCGGCGTCGGTGGAGTCGACGAGTTCTGCTTTGTCGACTTGATGACTGACTCTTGTTTGGACGGCGACGACTTTTCCTTACGCTGGTCGCCGTCGAACAGGTCGTGCATGCGGCTGGACTTGCGGGAGTCCCGGGCTGGCGACTCTTTGCCTTTCCGCCGTGGCTCCGACTCTCTGGGCTTGATGGTGTTGAGCCACGCGCCGCCTTTGCGCAGCGGAGGCTTGTCGTTCTTGGTCGCACGGCGATCGTACAACTTGGTGCTCGACGGCTTGGGCATGCGCTTGGGCGGCGACAGGCTGTCCATCTTCTGAAGCATGATCTTCCGCTGCAGGTTTGCGACCGCGGTTTCGGTTACGGGCAAACTGCGTGGCGCCCTCCCCTTGGCGAAGATGTCGCCGCTCACTTTCTTGTCCGTCTTCGCGGGCACGTCTTGTTCTCGCGTCCCGCCAGCCCCGCCCTCTTTGTGGCCGCGCCCCTCGCCACCTGATGGGCGCCGGCGCGGAGACTGCGCAGCTCTCGCAGAACGCGATCGGTCTCGGTCGGCGTCGCTGTCGTCGTCATCGTCGTCGTCGCTCTTTGGCACAGAGACAGCTCTTGGTCGACGCGAAGCATTTCGGATCCGATCACCATCGCCTTTACGTCCCGCTCCAGCTCGCCCGCCGCCCACGCGGCTTCCATCGGCAATCGGCGGCTCAAACTCGGGTTCAGGCCGCCTTTCGGAAGTTTTAAGCTTCTTGTCGGGCGCCTTCCTGAATTTGCCGCCGGTTCCCTTGTCGGAAGCCGGCCGCTCGCTCTCAACGGCGGGGGCTGCGGGCTTCGGCCGATTCTTGATCTCTTTCTTTCGGGTGAACATGTCGCTGTCGGACGAATCGGAACCAGCGCTTGATGATGAGCTACTCCGAGAGGACTGGTCACCCTTGTCAAGAAAGGGCCAGGCCTCGCGGTGTTTGCTACCAACTGCGCTTTGAGGTCTCTTCTTGATCGCCGACTCTTTCTGCGGTTCACGCTTGTCGGCCTTGGCCGGCGGCTTGGCGTCGCTGTCGCTGCTCGACGACGAGTCGCCGGATGAACTTGACGAGCTAGACGACGAGACGGCCGCACGTGATTTCGGCGGCGGCTTCGTCTTGCCGCTCGGCGACTTGGGCAACTTCTTGTCGACGACGTCCTCCTTCTTGATCACCTTGTCCTTGGCCTTAACCGGCTCCTCCTTAACAGCCTCCTCGGCGGGGGCCTTGACCACGTTCATGCCGCTCTTGATGCTGTCGGCCGCTTTCTTGGCCGCCTGCCGCTGTGGCACGTACGCCAACGCCTCCTCCGTGCTCAGCGGCTCGCGGTCAAAGTCGAACACGTCTTTAGCGGACTTGTGGCGCGACTTCTTCGTCACCTGTGTCTCCTCGTTGCTGAGAGGCTCGTCGTCCTTGGCCGACTTGTGGCGCACCTTCTGCCGTGGCTCGTCCACCGGAGACTCCACCTTCGTGTCCTGGTCGGCCAGCGTCGCGTCCTTGGCGCGGCCGTGCGAGAACCTCATGCTCTCTGAGGCCTTCTTGGCCGCTTGCCGCTGGGGGACGATGAGGTCCGACGCCACCTTAGAGGACTTGACGTTCTCCTTGTCTTTAGTAGACTCGTCGTCCATGGAGTCGTCGCGTTTCTCCTTGGCCTTTTTACCTGCTTTTGTTGACTTTGGACTGACCTTGGCCTGGGACTTGGCCTGCAGTCCGGAGAACTCCTTCATGGCTGCCTTGGTGCGCAGACACGGCAGGTATTTGTCCTCGTGTGAACCGTCCGAGTCGCTGTCCGAGTAGATGGCCGCGATCTTTTGTGGCTCGGCCTTGGCTGTCTTCATCGGCAGCAGCTCGTCGCTGTCGTCCGTGGCCGATGCCATCTCGCGCTCCATCTGCCGCAAGGAGCGACTCCTCGAAGGCCACGACCCCTTTGTCGTGCGGCCGTCGTCGTCGCTCGTCGTACCACCACCGTCGGCCGCCACCTTCGTCCGAGATGCAGCGCTCTTGCGGCTCTTTTTTCGCAACACAGCCTTGACTTTCCCGCCGCCGGCTGCGCTCTTCCCGCGCGCCTTGTCCGCCGCGTCGTCGTCCTGGGAGCTCGACTCGGTGTAGAGCGGGCCGCGGATCTTGCTGCCTGGAGAGCGGCGCAGGGCGTCTGACTCGCTCTCGCTGCTCATGCTGCCGTAGAGGCTGCTGCGTCGCCGCGTAGCACCGTTGAAGTACAGTCGCTTGTAAGGGTTGTCACCCTTACGGTCTGTCGCGCACTTGACCAGTCCATTGAGGTCCACTTTGGCTTTATCGTCATTGGGTAGCGGGGACGTCGTGCCCGCAATACGCGCCACAACCAGGTCAAAGTCTTTCGAGTGGTCCTCGGCAGACGGCTGCGAGTAGAGCCGGTCGTAGATCGACGGGCCGTGGTTGGCCTCGATGACGGCGGCGATCTCCTTGCCCTTGAGCGACGCTGAGTCGGAGAGAACGGCCGCCTGCTTGTGGAACGTCTGCTCCCGCATGCGGAAGAACGAGCGCGAGAGCTTCTCGCGACGGCTCACCATGTAGCAGAGGTTGCGCACACGTTCCAAGTCTTGCCTGAGTTGCACGAACATTTTCATCTTCTCGATGTCGGCCTGCTCTTGCTGGTGCGAGAGCATGTCGACGTCCTCGGACTTGGGTGGTAGCAGCGGGCGGTTGAAGCCGGCCTGGAAATGAACAGCGTCAGTATGTGCCTCTGGATCAGATAATGGGGCTCTCGGAACTAATTGTACAACAAGGCTCTGACTCGAGCGATTTAAGTGACATGGTTCTTTACCTCAGAAGCGGAGGTAATTAATGTAAAGAAAAGACCATACCTCATATTTAATGAATAGTTACAACAAAATAAATCTAGAATTGAATTAACTGGTTTCATTATCTATTGCTAGATGAGTGTAGCGATAGCTGTGGTGGATAAAAATTTAAGCTCAAAAGAGCAGCAAAGCACATACAAGAATGACTTCTTATATAAAAGTCAGTTGATTTCAAAATTAATTCAAACAATTATATTTGAACAGGTTGATACCAAATCACCATTGCATAACGGAAGATCTTGGTTTTATTTTCCCAACATTTTTTAGGGTAGTCAAGCTTTTTGTTTACTATAGAACGGCTAAAATTTACAAAACAATGACGGAAAATTTTGAATAAAAAGATAAAGAAAACACTTTCAGTTCCAGAAATCTTAAAAACTGTTTTTTTTTTTTTGTGATTTATATATTTGCAACTTTTGGTGCAAAAATATCAAGTACTTTTGGAGGTACAACT
>LVVV01432156.1:0-13603 GCA_001676325.1 Amphinemura sulcicollis
AAAATCGTGCTTTGCTTTGCTACAAAAGCCTATGAGCCAAAACTATAACTATGAAACTTTACACAAACTCGATTGCATGGAAACTTTGACACAGGCCATCACTGAGGGAAAAAAGGCAGCAGTTAAAAATGTCTGGCGAAATAAATAAATGTTGACGTTTCAATCAAGAAACTCAATTTTTATCGGACGTGTGAAACGGATTTTGTTTTTAATTAGCTGTCAAAAGGCTGTGTTAAAGTGTCTGCGGCCGGTCGCGCTGTGATGGGGTCCTGTTGGTGACGTGAACCTAGCAGGAGGCTTTCAATTGCTTTTAACCAAACCATATAACCGTTTAGTTACGAAATTGGAAACCTGACACCTCTACTATAGGTATACGTTACCAAGGGATGGCAATGGCATAGCATATTATGCATGTCAACAAAAACTGAATCCATAAACCGAGCATTACTTTTCTTGTCAGCTAGTTTATTGTACAACATTTCTCCACTCAATTTTATGTACAAGTAACAAATTAGGAAGGTTTCCTTTGGTGTAACCCTGAAATCAATTATTCAAAATTATTTCATTGTATTGTCATCATTATTCATATTTTGATAAATCTATGATATAAATAGCAGTTTTCTCTAGACACGATTTCATGAAAGTTGCTTCATTTCATGAATGGAAGTTCTTGAAATTTAAATAAAAATTGGAGTGTATTAGATTTTTATAGATTGGTTCATGAGGTTCGGGTAAATATACAATGATTTTAGATAAAAGAAGAACACAAAGTTAGCACAGATTTTTTTCCTCTCTACAATATAATACCGCACACAGATATGGATTGGGTCAACGATAATTTAAGCTTCATTTAATTTACACAATCACCTTGAAATTGAAATGGTCAATTAACAAGCGTGAGATCACAACAACATTTTGAGGAGTCGAATTTATAATTGAAACATTACAATTCATTTATTTTAATTCCCTTTAACAAACTAAGCACTTATATTTAATTTAAAATATAAAGATTTGCCGTCAATAAGCACCAATGAAAACATAATAGGTACACTGAAATTTAATCGCAGGTAACGTACACATATTAAATTGCACGTCGGTCCCTTGGCTGCCTGAGTGTGTCACCCAAAATTCTTATATCTCCAGGCGATGTCACTTTTCTACCACGCTGTCAATGTTCATCCACTTTAACTTTTTATTTGCTTGCCACGAGAAAGTGTTTCAGGTTGAAAATTGATTTCGGCGAGATTTTTTACTAAATTGGTTTCCTGGATTTTCGAGATTTTATCTGTTTTTTTATATTAAAATCGGATCCTCTTCAAACAATTATTTTATTTTATGTGCAGAAACGTTCAGTTGTAACTTATGAGTAAGAAGACAGAGTTCGCTTTGCTATTTCCGTGATTAAAACTGCAAGTATTGGCAGCTTCAAACGGAAATATTTGACAGTTTGAAATATTATAATTTAACTTTCAACATCTTTCTCTGGAGCAAAATATTTTTACAACCGCTTACTTTGATTTCTTCTAAAACACTTGACATTCTCAATCTAGCCGGTATGAAAAAATCGATATGAATTATATTTTTTATTGTTATTATATTTTATTGTATCGTCATGTGCCTATTTACAAGAGGCTTCTTCATTTTCAAAAGTCTTTGTTTGGTGGAACATGACTAGAGACTCAACTTTCAGGACACTTCATTTTTAGGCCTATATAAAATTGCTTGAAATACCAACTTATGAGAAAGAAACAATTGAGTAAGTAATGTAATTGTGTGCTTATTTGTTTGCTTCCAGTCCCCAGAACTAAATCTCTGGTCCTGCCCCACCCTTAACCGTCCGTTCAATTGAACTTCTCACCGCAACACGTAGATTAACACCATAAGGAGGAGAAAGAACTTCGATTTCAAGGTCATGAGTAGATTTCAAGGTTATTTCGCTAAGACCTGGTATAACTATCTTGAATCCAATTTTATTTTCGTTATAACCAAGGCATCAACATGGCAATAGCCAATCAGATGCTTGGTTTTGCTGTTGTTCCGAGGATGTTCCTAGGAACAGTGTTGCTCTTCGATTGTAATACCGGGCCTAAAGGGATCATGTTGGGAACACCTGTAAGCCGTTTCCTGTCAACTTATTCCAAAATAAAATCACGATATTTTGTGCATCCTTGGTGTTTTGGAAAGGAAGCGCCCATTCCGGAAATTTGCATTTAAACTATAACATAGTGCGATAAGGGAAAATCCTTTGTAGGGCTCACTTAGTGATTGGCAAAGCCTAAAACCCGAAAATGTCCCCGAAAAGAATCATGACCTCGCTCCGAAGGACAGCTCCTCCAACGCTCAAGCCCAAGTTAAAGCAACGCGACAACAATATATACCACTAAACCAATAGCAGCTGGAAGACTGTGACACGCTCCGTTGAGGGCGACGTCGTTGCGGTGAGGCACCCAGTAAGACGACGGTCGACTCGGCGTGACAGTCAACGTCGTCTTGGGCTCCACCAGCCAGGATACTGTCGTCACCACGTCGTACGCTTTCTCCACCTTGTCGTCCTCGTCCGAACTGGGCTCCCCGGGCTTCGGCCGTCTGTGTTTGCCGTTCTTGCCGATGTGCTCTTTGTTCGTTGGCTTCTTCCGGGGTTTCACTTCCGGTTTTGCAGGTGCTGGATTGATTGTCGTCTTTGTCAGGTGGAGCTCTGTGGACAGAAGTGTCGTTTCGATCAAAGTGTGATATGCTGAAGAGTTTATAGGCTCTATGGAGTTTTTATAAGCCCTTGGAAATACACCACAATTCAGCGATAAATATCACTGGCCGTAAGGTACGGCTATGCTATCAAAAGAATTATATCTCTCCTAATCGTAATAATAATAATAATAATAATAATAATAATAATAATAATGTGTATGGTATGGTAATGTGTATGGATGGCTACATAATATTTAACTGTCACCATCCTCATGTGATCATCAGCATGGTGAACTTGAGTGACACTTGGTTATCATGGATTTGGTCCTGAGACTTTTGGCTTTTGGCGAACTTACTTAGCCTAATTATCTCCATTTCCCTTGAATTTCCGTCTAGCGATTTCTAAGACAGCCAACTTGAAATCGATACTATGAAATATTTGTCTGACCAAAGACTCTGGCGTAATAACCTTCGGGCTCCGACGGTGAATTTAAATAATGCTTGGCGATATCAGTTATTTATTTCCACATTTAACACAAATCTGAACTGCACTTATTCTGGTGGAATAACTTATCGCAACATATCATCTTTGGGTCATATTTTATCTTCCTTTTGACACAGCACTTTGCCTTTGGCTGTGACCAACTGCATCCCTCATCACAAAATAAGAAGTAAAAGAAACGGAAACCAGAAAGCGGTTTCACGTTTCGGTCACTTTTCCCATGTGGCAAATTGATTTCAACTGGGCCCGTGAATCGATGGGCCCGTAACTGATTGGGTTTTGTTGACACTAGGGGCCCGTATGACCACAAACCCGGGTCAGGGCCCACGATTTGGGTGCTTTAAGGCAACTTACCCTGCAAGCGCACGCTGCCCTCGACTTTTCCGAGTGCGTTGACTGACGCGCACACGTAAGTGCCAAAGTCCCGCTTCTCCAGCCGCTTGATTTTCAGACTCAGCCACAAAGCGTACTCGTTAATGGGCTCTTCCTCCATTATGTATTTGTCACTCTCCAGAAGTTTCTCCCCTGGAAAAACAAAGCAACGAGCGACGACATTTCAGCGTGTGTGCCAGAAAGAGACGCTGAGGGACTCTCTCGAAGAGAGGGAGAGGATGGGAGATGATGGGATAGGGAGAGAGAGATTTGCATTTGGTTGGGAATTTTGGTCAGACACGATTAATATCAATTTGTCGCATGAAAAAATTACGGCTGAACATTAAATTGGGCGCAGAAAAAGTTTTTTTCGTGTGGCAAATGTTTAATTAACTTTCAGCGTTTCGCGGCGTGATCAAAATGTGTGCGCGGTGTTGTTTGCGTCGGTGTTATCTGTCTTACGACTGCGGTTCACCGGGCGCCTGCGCGTGCGAAGATGATAAACAAAAGATCATTAGCTCTTCGGATCAATGCAATGAAGGGGGAAACAATAGGGGAGACGATTTAGGGGGAAATCGCGAATTAAAGCAAACTCATGTTGCTTCATCAAATCACATCAGAAACTTATCTGGAATGTCAAGACATCCCCACGCCCTTGTCTTGTTCAATTATGTAAGACTTGGCTCTCCAAGTCGGCAACAAAACTCGCCTCGTCTCAAAGTGGGATTATCGCCTCAAACGCGGATACAATTGTGAAAATGCCTCAAGCTTAATAACTTAAAGATGTCAGGGGCGAACTTTCCATAAATTAATAAACAATTTGTCTCATTTTAAAGCACGTATAGACGAAATGAAAGTCATATTTAAACTGATGTCTTTGGATATAGCCAGGGAAAGTCCTGCATCACACAAGTCTCGCTTTTCAAAGTTTCTTGTCGGGCCGGGTCTGCAATTTCTTCCCCTCATAATGTCCGTCGACGGACGGCCAGTGCGCCAGCTGCTGTTTCTATGGAAACTTGCGTCGACCAGGGAGCCGGTTATTTATTGGCCTGTACTCCCCAACTTCTCGTATAAGAAGTGTCGCCCATTCAGGTACGACTTGGCCGTTTCTTCGACCAGATGCTTCGATCTTGGGGCGTTGAAGACAAAAACCACCATCGAGATTAGAGATTAGGCTTTATAACCAGATTGCATCTCCGGCACGTAAGTTACCCAAACTTTCTGCTTTGCTGTGTATCCTAATCACGGAGGTATGACTTATGTTCATCCCTTAGAGTTAAGGACTTACGTGCTGTATCACGTATTTTAATGATGCTGGGCTAAGCAATGGATATTAACTGGTTTACTTGATATTAGCAAAGGCATAGCCGTGCTGACCGTTAGTTGAATGCACTAAAGAACCTTTATAGATATAAAGGGTTAATGTTGTGCGTTGATTTAAGAGAGCGTAAAGCTCTGACCGGAATTCTGAAAGCGAATTGACAATAATTTCCCACTCTTTCTATATAATAGTACGCGGGACCAACATAATGTTAAGGTCTCATAATTTGCCACCTCTGTCGGATGTTGGCCGGCAAGAAGCTTAGGGGGCGCGTGTGTGTGGCTCTTGTGCTCGCGTATCAAGCCTGGGTATAGACCAGTGAAATCAGTTGCTACACGTTTTGGTCTCCGGAGATTTCGCCGGGATTTCCGTGACCAGCAGGGATCGAACCCGGAGCACCACTGCTTGCCAGTAGGAAGCACTAAAGCTTGTACGCCTCTTGGGGAAACCATGTAAGGATTTGGTTCCATCTCGCAGTTTACAACCTCGGCCGAACGTTATTGGGGGTTTAGTAAACTTTATTTTTCTCCTAAAAATTGCGAATAAGACGACTTCTTTCTCGCAGTTGTATATCCGAATCTTACAAGGGCTTGTTAAAGGAATAGTCGATTATGTATCTCATGGGATAAACTGATTATAATTTATAAACAACTGTAAAGTAACAACATAACGACATAATGCGAAGAAAAGTACATAATTTGAATCATGACAATTTTGTCTATAGGTATTTCATAGAGCAATATATTAAACAGCATAATTTATACATATCCATTACTGGCAAAACTATTTTCAACGCTGCCTGTGTTACTATTTATATTCACAATAAATTTCAATTTCGCAGTTGTTCCGCAGACCTTTCTCTTGTGATTAGACATCTATAAAAATCACATTTCGATTAACGGAATCAATGCAGGTACATGGCTTTTTTTCTGCACGGGGTAATACAGATAAAGGATCATTTTCTCTCTGCTGACTTATAGCCCAAATACCAGTTTCTGAAGGCAACGAATTGAAATTAGCGCATTGGAGGCGATAAACGGCCAAGAATGTTGTGAGGGAGTAAGTGCAATATTTGTTCGCTTTTCTCGACTTGCTATTGTTGCAATGCAAAATACAAAACATTCATTAACTGTGCTTCGCTGCCAAACCCTTTCGGGGGTTTCCAAGTTCATCAAATGCATTCTGTGTTCATCAGAGGTTTTAAAAGATCTGTTGCAATTTCAGCGTTGTTCGTCTTGGCCATTTACGTTCTTGCCACTCTCCTACTTCTGTTTAGAGCAAAAACACCACGGTGGTTCTCGAAAACGGCAGAAAGTAAGGGGAATTATTGTGATTGGTGGAACGTGAGGCTCACCAGTTTCCTTGAACCAGCTGTTCATGGCCTTCGGTGACGCCTCGATGTAGCACTGTATAGCCACGGCACTGTCGACAGGTGCCGCCACCAGCTGGTTGGCGACCTTGATGAGCGGATGAACTGAAAATAATACAAGTCAGTGCTAACAACTTTGAAATCAGAGTTCAATAGCTTTGCCACTATTTATATACTTCTCTCTGATTTGATTTGAGATTTTGCATCCACTACATTTACTGTTTCAAAACAGTCCACGCTGTTTAAGCCATTTATAACCAGCAGCTGTAGACTATTCAATTCCACTCTCCATTATGTGTACATGGTGTGTTATACCTTTAACAAACCTGCACTGTATATTCTTACCCTGGTGTCAAAATGAGCCCAGATATCAATTATTTTATGTACCTACAATCGTTTTCGTTTTCAATATACCACAGAGATTTCGCCAGACTGGCTTATAAGTTGCCGAAATTAATAAGCAACCTATCCGAACATTCAATTTAAGTTTTCTCCACGTTTACCCATGTTACCACAACCACCAAAAATTTAACCAAACTAAAATTAGCACGGGCATGCTAACATTCTGCAATAATACACCGAGCTTACATCGTAACAATCAATTATTAGCAGGCCGATGATCGCGGCACCATCGTTGCAATTTTATAGCTCCCTAATTGGCCTCTCAACGCCAATTATCAGGCTTGAATGGACCTGGTAATAAGATTACACCGCTACGGGAAAATAAGCCCCGGACATTTTGTAGGCTACGTTGGAGTATGGACATGATTTGCTGGCGCCGTCGTTGGTAAGGTATTTCACTATACAATACAGAACATATTAGATAAACAGGGCAAGGGTTGATTCTGATAAGCGAATAATATTGAAACTTAAACTCAAATTCAAATTTTTTCGGTTAACTGACTTTTTGAGGGTGGAAAACAGTATTTACACGAAGGACTTTTATTGCTCGTACGGTCGCCATATAACAAAGTCAAGAACAATATTATTACTGGCTCCGTTAAACAAGAGCGGCATCCTAGATCGGACAAAAATAATAGGCAAGTACTTACTCCCGATTCTAATGTTCAGTACACAAACTCTTGAGATATTTTTAAATTAAGCCAAAATAATATTATATACCGATCGGGCTAGCAAAGTATTAGATTTTTTGTTTTTAAGCTCGGTTGGTGCTATTTTAAGAGCTGTGTCTTCTTTCATAAAATTCAGTTTACTTTTGTGCGATCATTGCAAGATAAAGAAGTTTCCCTGGCCAATGAGAACTGGTCGGTGTTACTCACAGTGCACTTGCACATCGAACCGCTTGCTGACGGAAGGCGGCACCCCGTTGCTGGCGATGCACAAGTAGGAGCCCATGTCGAAGCGCTGGATGCTGCTCAGGAGCAGAGTCTCTCCGTGAAACACCTTGTGTCCTGCGCAGACCAGGATGCGCATCGTTGCGTTAGAGCAATTCATGTCACCAGCCACGAGAATCAAGAACTGTTATGGACGAATCTCAGTATTGGGTTTCATCGACGCTGTCTGAAATTGATTTCATAGAAAATTATTTTTCTCTTATTCTCGTCGAAAATTGAAGAATGATTCTATTTTTAACGGAAAGCTAATAATGTAAGCGATTCCGGTTATTAATTCAACAACTAAGGTTGTTATTTTCAAGAATTTTTGTTCTCTTTTTGTCATCATTCATCGTTTTCTTATATTAATTCCGTGTTGTGACACTTGACATGAGTGGGACAGAGAAAAATACAGAAATCATTTCTGCGATGCACAAAATTGATCGCTCTCGGTAGCCGGTATTCGTTCGATTCCGCCGTCTAGCTTGGTTTATAATGAAAAGCGCCTGGCTTGGATTCGACAGCGCCAGTATGTAAGACAGATTGTGACTTCCGGTCGAGTGAGTGACGTCGGAGAGCGTCTGCTGGTGGCATTCGTTACGTCGCGTCCGGAACAACGGAGAGAGGGGAGGAGTAGGACGCAGACTTACACAGGAACAACGGGGTAAGAAGAAAGCAGACGTATATAAACACACTTCAACAAATAGCCCGCGAATTCTAGTCGCTTTCTCCATGAGAACAACGTATTAGGGAAAGAAAATATTGATTGTTTGCATTTAGTTGTAGCATAACATTTTGTCAAAGCAATGATGTTCAGAATTGCGTTGGTAGTAGGCGTAATATCGACCAATATTGCGAGAATTTATTAAACTCAGTCTCCGGTGAGGCGACGCCATCTTCCAAGCTCCCCACCGTAACTCGGCTACTTTATTTCATTGTTTAATTAATGAATAATGATAATGTACGTAATTTAATAACCAAGCTGGCATAAAAAAAGGGTCTCCAAAATTAGCCAGCCATTATATAAAACGTGTAAGTGGCTTGGCTCGTGCATATTCATGAGAACGCCGTTGATCCGGGCACCTGGCTGGAGCATCGGCGTTGGCGTCGGCGTCAGCCGTTCGCACCATGCACTGGCGTCCCGATGCAGATTCGAAATCCTCTGGCAATCTGTTTTAATCTCTTCCTCCTATCAGCTGTTATGTCGAGCGGGGCTCAAAACGAGTGTTCTACATTGCCACTACTTTGAAAGACTTATAAAAAGAGGGGGACGGAGCTTAAAAGTTGAACTTATTCAGAACTGGAAAGTTGAAATTTCGCATGGGAGGTTCGGGTGTGACCGTGTTATCCACGGTTGCTGTCGCTAGCAGCATGTCATGTTTCTTTGGGGAAACTTGCATCGTATGATCAGGAAGATTTCAGTGTATTTGTTAAGCTTCGGATCTAGAGAGCAAATTCGTTCATTTGGAAAGACGGTAGCATGCAATTACCTTAAAAAATTAACGGAGTTTCAAGGTTCGGGTTTCGTTCATTAGATTATTTGTAAGTATAAAAGACGAGTACGAAACTCATTCGGTAGCGTGGTAAAACAAAAGTTTTAAATAGAAACGTTAAATGTGAGTTAACAGAAATATCTGGCTCAATCAGTCATGGCGAAGATAAGACCAAAGTTGATGTTAAGAACATGAGCATGCTTAAAACACAGTCAACCAAACCAACCACCCTTCGCATCCAAGCATTACGTTATCTAACTACACTTCTTCCAATGTTTGCGAGCACCTCTTGAATATTAATGCACTCCTAGAACAAGTCAAGAAGCTTTGCGCCAGGCGATGGAGGAAATTGAAAAGCGTCCATAAACTTTGAGTAAGCCGTGCCGCGTGCTGCCGAGAACTCATACGACTTGGAAATGAGATTTTTGTACAGACAATAGAGAAAACAATTATTTTATTACGCTTGCTGTAATTGATCTGTGTGGAATGGTCTAGGCATTTTTGATAGATGGGCAAAATGAATGTCGAAGATTTTTATAAATTTAATTAAACTATTTTGTTCTAGCATGGTTTGTGATCGTTCGTTTAAGTTTGTAGAAATTTATGTGGGTATATAGATCGTCAATTTAGACACAATTACTTTGGAGACACGATGTTATCTTAAAAAGCATTCTTAGAACGAATACGCTTCCTGGGATATAATAGCCTGGGGACGATATTATTTAAAGGAGACTCACTTTTATTTGTGCCGAGAAATTCGTTTAGCACTATGATACCACTATAGTGGAAGCTAGTTTAAAATCTAGATAAAGACAATCTCAAATTGAGTTCTTGGCTTAAAACAGTTTTATCTAAACAACCTAGAAAAAACGGTAGTCCATAGAATTTCCAAAGAAAAGCTTGGGATCAGACTGCAATGGCAATTCTAAAACTACACTCGCAGATGTATATATTTTAGTCCACTTAAAAACACTTGCTTTGATGAGAGGATCCCGCGAAAATCCTCGATGCGTTCACGCATTGTGCTCATGAAATAAAACGCAAACATTTACCAACACTTCCGTCGGAACAACCCGACCCGTATTTGTTCTATTTCTAAATCGAGTTGCGCCTTGCCAGAGCTTCAATTTGATTGATTACGCACAATATTTAAACAGCGTGCGGTCGCACGCTCATCAAATACCTGCCACGTGTATCGGTGGCATGCAGATTACTTACTTGATAATCTACACAGAACTTGCAAATCTGGAGGTTCAATTACACAAATTTCCCAAATTACATTCCCAACGTGTGATTGATTAATGGCCTGCGATCAATCATAAACGCAACTGCCAATCTTTCGGTGTCATAATTATTCAAGTTCGGTGGAAATCAAAGCGTTTTGCAGAGGAGACATACTTCATAATCCTGGTTTAATTAGAAGCTGGGTCCTTGTGATTAAAGTGGCCCGCCGAAGGCTGATCGGATAAATTCAGTGCGTTCCGGCGCGACGCCGGGGCGACGCCGGGCGTCCATTATGAAACCATGCGGCTGAATGTCGAAACAGATTGTTTCTCTGCCCGATATAAACACTACAAATGGAATTCAATTACACTCATTGCAGGCTGCATCAATCTCGATCAAGGGGTGGAGAACGCGGCTGGATAAAGGAAACGCTAAAATAATTTGCAGGCGTCTAAATACGTGAACGATTTTGTTCAAATTCGATGGATGTTAATAAATTTGGTAGCGTTCGATTCGGTATGTTTTAATTGTGTGCCTCTAGATAAATAAATCTTTTGCATCGTTATTGGTCTACTGCTAATTACAAGTTATAATATAGCTGCGGGTAAATCAACGTTAGTAAATATTCCTAAAAACTTGTAAATGATGAAATATTTGACAGTCGGACCAGGTACGGCCCAAGTAGCATAGATAAAAATCAAATAAAATATGGGAACTTTTTCACGAGGCAAGCATGACGCCAACCACTGCGCACCCTCTCTCAATCGAACGCCATATATGCACGCCAGCGGCATTGGCAGCAGCATCCGGATAACCAGTAACAACGCCAGCTACCTCGTGGCACAAGCAGAGAATCTGTCGACTCTTGAAAGCCCTGGTAAATCGTGGCTTGTGACCAGTTACCTTCCAGTTTCTCCCTCCCGCCGTCGTGACGCAGGGTAATGTTTCTGCCGTCCTCTCGCCGCCACATGACACGAGGCTCGGGGATGCCCGTCGCTTGACACCGAAGACGCACGGAGCCTCCCTCGGGAGCGACGCCACCGTCGGCACCGTTCTCGTCGTTGAGAATGTCGGGAGGGATGACCACGTCCAGGTGACCCATCTTAGGACAAGGCGGGGAAGGTGTTTAGTTTAGGGTACATGCTTAGGTAGGATATCTTCTTTTAGATTTTGGCGAGACTTGATATTTAATAATATGAAGATAAGATAGGTTACCCAAATTCGATTCTACCTTGGCTTGAAATGTATGTACTTTATAATCCATAAAAAAGGGCGGTTTATACTTTTGATTTATTAAACGGAATCTTTGCAACAAAAACCATGAACCTAAAAGGCATTCCCGTATAGCATTGAGCATATTATGAGATATCGCCTAATTTTAAAAAGAAGGCTGATTTCATCAATGATATCTTCACCTTCAGTGGTTACAATTTGTCGCAGCCAAGAAAATATTAATAATTTTACAATATTATTGAAGTCAGAATCGCAAAACCGTAAAATGTGGTACAAATTGCAGGGTTTGGTTTTGAGCAAACGCATCTTCGTTCGAATGTTTTGAGATTCGTTACAGAAACAACTTGTTGTGGTATGGGAACCATCAGTTACGGACCATTAGTTAATTGCTAAGGTAAAACTAATCGTGGGGCATTCTGGTGTGAGATCCAACGAGGCTTTTGTTTATACAACAATTCAGCAATTCCTTCCCACCTGGCTCCGCATGGGGTCCGTGTTGATCTGGCACATGTAGGTGCCCGAGTCATTCTTCTGCACGTTGGCCACGTGCAGTTTCCACGTGTTGTGTCCGTTATGGGTGACTGACAAACGCGGGTTGTGAGCCACCAGGTGAGTGTGGATCGCCAGAATCGCCTTGGAGTCCGATTTGATCCAAGCCACCTACAGAAAATAAACAAAAATTAGTCAAGACCGATTACTTGGTTTACACTATACAGTGTAGTTGTCTTTTCGCGAACTCTGATTGATATAGCGATGAACCTGATAACCATGCAAATGAGTCATGCGGAAACTACACGCTCTTCATTCGATATAAAGCGTTCTTAAGCTTATAATTGACATCCTCACATCTCTTGTTTCCAATATTTACTTAACACTGTAAGTCTACAGCGAACCTCGGCTGGCTTCTTGGCATATCTTACAAAAGGCATTTTAGGGCTAGTTCAATTGTTGGATTAGTTTCACCTTTGGTTTAAGTCGACCTCGCATTTAATTATAAAGATAAAAACACTTTTCTCTTTAAAAAAAAATCGCGATGTTTTATGTTGCCTATACTACGTGTGAAAAGAATTAACAATTTAAAGCACGATTCAGCTTTAATCACATTGCCGGCCTTCACGGATCGTCGCGGTGGAGGTGCCGGGTAGGTCCGGTTCGATCGGAATTCAGCGTGCATGTCACGCACAAGTGCGTGCGCTCGCATAAAGGTCGCGCATCCTGCAAGATAAAACACTGTTCGCTCTCTGGTTGAATAGACCAATCAGCCACAATCCGGCGGACGGGCTTATTGAGTTTATTAGACACCTCTCACACGGGATCCGCGCGTTGATCTACTCACTTGATAAAGATAACTTAGTTTCCGTGGAGAAATTCACTGGTAGAATGCTCGCAAACACTCGAAAACACCGACGATCAAACAATGGATATACGTGGCTAGCAAACGTTATATGGAGCCCCTAAAAAAATCTTGATAAGTTTTTTGGCTGACATTTGTATTACGTGGAACTAGGAATGGCATTTTATTTAAAAAATTGTCGCCATTAACTTAACTTACATTTGATAAGTTTAATACAAGAAAGTTCATTATAAAGCAAGCATACGCTAAAAGCAAAATTAATTTGTATTAAATATAATGTTTGATATTAATATTCCTTCTCTGGGGAATATTCTCCGTCCCGCCCCTCGGCTATTTCTCAAAAGCAATCACGGATTCCTGCGCGATAGCCGGAAATAATTTGCTGGATAATCCAGCTCGGTTTTCTCGTTTGAAACAGTCTCGTCTCGCGCGATTCATATGCAACTGCACTCTCAACTGCACTCGGAACTTCAGGGGATCTGGCAAGGATTACAGTCGCCTCTCGACCGTTGATAACCCTTTGAAGCGTCGACTAATTACGCATAACCCTGCGGCCAAAATATGAGCAGTTCAATAAGCGTCTGTTCGGACAATACCGGCAGCTAGCCATCATACGCGGCGTCACATGTAACGAGCACCATTCGAGCACCATTCGAGCACCAACCTTTGGGGCCACTGGTGTCATGGGAAAAGGTTGCCAAGTCAAAAAATAATAG
>LVVV01432157.1:0-13621 GCA_001676325.1 Amphinemura sulcicollis
CATAACCATCCAGCCTCCTAACCCTAACCCTCAGTAACCTTCAGTGTCAACCAATGTAACCCTGTTTAGATCTAAAGCTGTTGTTGTGAGGCGAGGATGATCATCCGTAACCGGGTAAGCCCTTAATTAGCTGAAGAAACCAGATGTTATTGACGCTGAAATGCACATGGCGTGCTTAAAACTTTTTGGGTGATTTTGTTAATGGGCGATACTTTATGGCCAGTTTTGAAATATTGATTTTAATACTCGGTGGAAACTTCCTGGAATGAAATCAAGTGCCACTCTTGGGCAAAACAATTAACCATACCATTGTGTTTCGGTGACTTACTAGTATTCGCGTGCGTACTTATGTATGTTATAGAACCTCCTGGTTCACCCCAGCAGTGGGGTGCTATGATAAGACGAAGTGTATGATGGCATCTACCTGGAATTTAACCACGAAACAAAATCTAAAATAAACAATTGCAGCTTTCACTCACGTAGAGCACCCAGACGAAGCCGGCGATACAGCATCCCCACGGTGGTAACGGCTTCAAGTAGCGACTTCCAATCAGCAGACTTGCTGGTATTGGGAAGGAAACAAACTGAATGCCGGCAGGTCGAGGCCGGTGGACTTAGTATTGACTGCAAGTATAACACAAGTTCACAACCAGCTAATGTGGCAAATTGTAGGCGGAGATGACAGTTAATGGCACAAAACACTTGTAAGTAGGAATCTACTTCCAAATTTTGCCGTATCCAGTATTAAAAATTAAATTCCAGTGCCATGGAAAATAACTCAACTCCCATTTTAACTCTATTATTTCGCTTCCTGCTTTGCTCGCTACGCTCATCAATTACGCTAAACTCGAATTAAGCAGCAGAATTTCTCGGTTTAAATATTTGCTCGCATAGAGAAAATTTGATCGGTCATTTTGTTTGGTGAAATCCGTCAAAAGCGATAAGCTCGGCTTAAACGTTTTAAACTAGGTTCAAACCAAGTTTATAGCTTGGTGAAATCGGGAATTATTAGATTAGCTTTTGTTATATATGAATGTTTTCCATGGGCACAAGTGCTTTATTTTGGGAATGCGCGTCACCCTTGTCAGCATTTCTGTTTTGAACTCAAAATCTATACCGTAGATACAGAGCGTTATTGTCAATTTCCTGCAACTCATTATATCGGAGAACTCTTAAAGAAATGAAGTGATTCAATGAAAGGGCTGGCACTAGAGATGGTAATAAATCCGAATGGTCAGAAAGTCCGGCCCGATTCGAGACCGACACGACTTTCGGACTGGGCCGGACAGATTTTGCTTTTAAAGTCGGACTTCGGGGGCCGGACACGACCCTGACTTCGGGCCGTCGAACTTTCGAACAAGTTCGGACTTTCGGACAGCTTCGGACAGATGAAAGTTTGGAAAAATAGTTTATGCAGCGAAGGACCGAAATTGAGTTCATTCGAGCCTCGGACCGGTCGGAACGTGGGCCGACCAATCCATGAATCCCATCTCTAGTTTCCACAGACCAAAGATACTTAAGATTCGAATCTGGTGAAATCGTTAACAAGTATTTTCACTAGAATTTAAAAATTACAAGTAGAAATTACAACTTCTATAGACGCCATTGTACCTAGGGCGAAGACCATGAAGAAAGCCGGCACGAAGAATGCGATGGTGAAGCAGTAGTCGGTCCGATTGCAGTAAGTGTGCGAGCGTAAGACGGGCGGTATCAAGAAACCCAGCACAGTGCCCAGGGTCATTGCGTAGTGGAACATCTTCACGGGAAAACAAGCAAGACAATGAAATCACGTCCAAGAGCTGGTGCCCGCCATCTTTGCCTGCTATTTTGCCTGCCATCTTTGCCTATAAACCCCAACTTTCATTCATTCATTCAACAACTTGTGCATTCTCATGATTGCCGGTAAGGTTTTGCTGATTACTCTATTGGGGATTTTTTAAATTCCATTTGATCAGTTTGCAATTTAAGCCCAAACACGATTTAAAAAAAACGTTTAATTTACGACCGATTCAATTTTCAAACTGCCTAACCCTAAACTCTAAATTTTCCAGACCAATGTTCTACCAAACAATTGCTATTGGCTGAGCAAGCCATCAATTACGCTAGGGAACTGGAGATGATTGTTTAACTGGATGAGATGTGCAAATAAGTTTAAGTAACCTGTAATTTCAATACATTTCATTAATACCAATCAAATATCAATATCAATATCAGACACCTTATTCAACAACCTGAATTCCTCTTATGCTTGATAAAACATGATTCCACATGATTACAAAGTAAATACACCTGATAATAATTGCGCAGGTGCATCTCCTCTGCAGGCAACTTGAACTGGTCTGCGCCGAGCGTGCGCATTGAGTCCTGCATCCCTCCTGCTCCACTACAGCGCACTAACAACGCTATGTATACCTCCCACTGACACCTGTCGAGCAAAACAACAAGACATTAGTTCAATTAGTTTCAACAATCCCAGCAAAGCCACTAGCAACTAGCAAGGCCTAGAATCTAGCCACTTGCTCTGGCGACAAGAATTTGGGTCTAGATGCCATGTCAGCCAAAATCATCTTACATAGCCAATTAGTCAAACACATGCGGCATATGCATATGCGGTTCAGCATATGCATCAAAAAAATTACTTCCTCAAACGAAATATTCACCAAAATAAAAGTTCACTAAAAGCAAACTGTACCAAACCTTAATTACTAGATTCTTTCTCTACTTTTGGTGCGGATGGACCGGGCTCAGAAACGTATTAACGAGTCAAAATAGCATTGCGTCTTACGGAAGTTAGAACGAACATCACCTGTTACGTCCAAATTACCTATCTCGAAAAATGCTTTAACTGGCTGGACGCCTTTCCTGATTTCACCCAAGCAAACGAATCTAGATAATTTTGTTTGATTAAGCATGATCTTACCGTTCATCAAATCCTAGTTAGCAACGAATATGAATATTCTATCAATTAGAATAGATTTATCATTAACTAACTACTGATAAATTTGTATCATATTTTCGCTCACCTGGTCAATGGGGAGTCACAAGGAATTGTGCTGACATACATAATAACGGCGTCTGCAACCATCGTCATCAAACAGCAAACCACTGTCAATCGGAGCTTTGGCACCCAAGAGTCAGTCAGCATCGTGCATACAACTCCACTCAAGTACCCGATGCCCATAACCGCGTGGAACATCCCCAACGACATGTTCCGAGCCAAAGAAAGCTCGTGCGTCAGGTACATGATCAGAATGCCTGCAATGTGTCGACATGTCGTGAGCCAGGCAGGCTCGTGGGACGAACATTGAACACTTATTGAATGCCTGGGCAAAAAAGTTTCGGTAGCTAGCATACCTTGCACCCCGCTATTGGAAAATCTTTGGCATACTTCAAAGAAAAGAATGTAGAGAATTGAAGGATGAAGCGACTGAAAAAGAGAATATCACCTGTCAATATCAAAATGGTGGTACCTAAAACGATTTTCTAAGTTATTTAAATTGTTATTGTCAGTTAGTATCCGTTCTGTAAACTTTGCTTCAACAAATTTGAATAAAAGTTTCTTGCCGCACTCTGGTCGCAAGTGAAATAAAGTCTCTAAATTTAGGGATGAATGTTTGGTTATTTTTTATGGTGCTGTATTTTGTTCGCCCAAGTAATGTGTCACGTTTCAACGTTAGAAGCTAAAAGCCCGTGAAAAGTGTTGGATGTAGATACTTACCAAGGTTTTTCGTAACAATGGCGGAGGTTAGAAGCTAAAAGCCCGTGAAAAGTGTTGAATGTAGATACTTACCAAGGTTTTTCGTAACGGTGGCGGAGGTATATACATTTTATTACCTCAGGGAATTCTGATTTTCATCAAAGAATGTCTCAACATGAGCATGACAGGTGAACAGAAACTGTCGGCAAGCACATCAGTTCTAAAATCACTCACATCTTGATCGTTGCCTATCTTAAGTCACTGCCCTCATGTTTAGCATTGTAAGCCTATGATCGAGTTTCCTTGACTCCAATTGAGTTTCCGATTCGAGATGTTGCCATTCACAATGGGCACTCCGGCCGAAAGGTTTTTCGCATTCCGTTCGTTTTGGTGCTATTATGCGGACAAATGCTTTTTGGGGCGGTATTTTTGAAAGGATTACTCTCTCTACGCTCACTCGTCCAATTATTTGCTGGTTTGCTTGTAGACGACGTCTCAGCTGGATTGGTGGCTATTGGATGAGTGATCATGACCACCATGCACGTGACCATTCTGTTAGGGATAGAGGTCGGAAGGAGTGAAGTTAGTACAACAGATTCACTTACCTTGCTTATCAACCTCTCGACAGCATTGGATTGGTGGAGGAATCCTGCTATTCGACAGAAGGAGGCTACGTTCCAGAACCGGGTTCCTCCTCTACTCTTTTAGGATAGATTAGGTTCATCATCATCATCATCATCATCATCTACTCATTCATCAGCTCCAAAAGACCAGTGCCACTGCTCCAGTTATCAAAACAGTGCGCCATAAACCCACTAACCATCAACACAAAAATTGTTTGCCTTGAAGGTAGTTAGCCCGCACAATCATTTACTATACTATTAACAGAGTTGAATTTGAAATGCTAAACCAATCCACAGGGCTGGAATCAAAGAAGGGATGTGTTCACATGATGAGAACTTCAATCCACGTATTAGTTTACTTGACGGTCCAGCGAGGGGGAGAGTTCAATCCTCTCCCCCCCCCCTTCAGTGGAATTGTGTGGGCGGCTCTCTTCAAATTCCACGGTGCGCTGTTGGCAGTCTGAAGGTAGTTGCTGTGCTGGGTGGACCGTCGCGCAGGGAGTACCAGGTAAGTTACTTGTAGCAATCAGCTGGCGATCATGCCGACCTCCTATGACCAAGGAGGATAACTTCGAGCTCTGACATTTCTTCCGACATGACATACCCAGCTATCAAATCAAAACAATTCGAAAGAGCCTAATAATTTTCGTGTCGTGCATTCGCCATTACGTTAAGCTTTAGCGGGTAGCTTTTAAAAATATGGGGCTGAAAGACATGCAACCGCGGTTTGCAATTTGACAGGAGTCAGAAAAATAAACCAGGGTACGGTACGGGATTTTCATTGATCCAATTTTAAAATAAATTTTTGTTGTCTTGTAGTTTGTACTTTTCCAGGTAATTCGTGGAAAAATGAATCGTTGCACATGAGTCTCATTTCTTGTGTAGGTGAAACAAATTACTAAGTCGGCTGGAAGCCAACTATTGTTGGCATCAGAGTTGTAACTGCGTATGAACGTGGTGCGTTCTATGTTTACAAACAAGCTGCCTTAACTCGTGCAATAACTCACTTCCCTTGGAACGCGCGATGCTGCTTGATATGAGATGCTCATGTTAAAATAAGTCACTGTCAGAAATCAAAAATCAAAAATACAATATACAAAATCTGAACATAGTCTTGCAACCCAGTAAGTCCCTGAGGGTTTAGGTAGGTATTGAGAAACGACTTTGAAGTCCTAAACGACTGTATAAACGCTTGCGAACAGCTTTAGCTCCGGAGCAAGGTCCCACATCCGCGTAACTCAGTTAGTTGATGCTCTGTCGGTCCGATGCGGATGAAATATCACAGAACAGTTGGAAATCACCACACGCACATCAGTACCAAACAATCAAATACCGGACGCAAAACGAACAGTGGCGAGTGAAATAAACTGGTTCTTCGTGAATTTTACATGTATACGAAATTCCTCTTTGTCTAATGCTAATTATATTTTGCATAATTCGCTTAAACCTTCCTCTCACATGGCATCTAGGTTAGTACAACCAGTGAACGTACAACTACAGGTACAACCATTACGGATCAAGTATTTACTGTTGTAAACCTGTAAACACATTCTAACTCATTCACCGGCCGATTTGTTGTATGGAACAGAATCAAAATGTTATACAATTTTTAAAACAGCGCCCCGAACGATAAAATGGGTTTTGTTGCAAACTGAATTTTACTCGACAAGTAAGAAATACGTTGCCGTCAACGGTTTCAAAATTCAAATACACTCTAAAACCTCACAAGCCGTTAAATTATAATGTTTCGTTTCGAGTTTTATTTTGAAGTTCACTATTATCTACCTCGGCATACCAAATATAAGAGGTAAATACATAGAGGTAAAGTAATATTCTAATCTCTGTAAGTGCCCAGCGATAAGCAAGCCGTTTATTAGCATATCGTGCTTTAGCGTCACTTAACCGCCTTATTCACGTCGAAGGTATAAACATTCGCAGTTCATGACAGGTTGGTGTTAAATCAGCATTACTACCTTGATTGAATCATCGCACAGCTGAGAATGCATGCTCGGAAATGAAAGCATTATAGCCATTTCGAAATCTCTGCAAGTAATTTGTATTCATGAGATCTTTTATACGTGTAGATTTATGTAGGAGATATTCGGACATCTCTGTATGCCTACAGCTTTGAGCCATGAGATCAGTAGATGCGAACGAAATCAGAATTGAATGTCGTCGCATCAGAATTCATTTTCGCGACACAGCAAGCGCCTCTGTCAAAGTTTGTTTCAGAAAATTGCCTTGATGTACGCAATTTGTATTCATTGAACGAGGTAGATGTTATTTCACGGTGCTGTTGCGCACAAACATTAACATATAATTACTTTGACAGAAGAACTGTGATTAATTTTCCAATTATAATATACGCTGGGTATACAGAACAATCGCGATTTTATCGAGACAGCGGATCTGCGGGAACCGAAGAACCGCTCGCTTAGCCAAACAGTCACGAATAATGGAATCCCGAGCCGAGCCTCTTGACCTTATGACCGAACAGTTTTAATCACTTTGACTGAAGCAAAACTGGGCATCTGCTGACCGAACTGGTCTGAGCTAGCCAACGATTTCGATGGCTGAAAAAACAATATTTTGGCATTGTCACTTTGTTGAATTTTATCTTGATACTTAGTTAAAGTGAATAAATCTCCATAATACTGAAATACATGCTTTGAACGGTCTATGGTCTATTTTTTTAAAATTCTTTAAGAATTTCGTTTCGAGACTTTTTGAGGTAGCTTCCTCTTCAACTTATCGTTTTGCAGGATTCAGAATCACCGAGCCAGAGTCAGTTCTAGCTGGACATTGCTGCGATTTGAAGCTTTCCGTGATCATTAGAAGATTAGAACCCAGAATGATGTCCCTCCGGCTGTCGCTGGCGGCTGTCTGCCTGCTTGTGGCCCTGGCCTCATCAAATCCGCTGGAAGCGAACTTGCAGTGTGTCAAAAACACCCTGCCGGTAAGTAGTGGGTGGTGAATATTGAACGAGTGAAGGAAGAAAATTTGGCGGGGAGGCAGGACTGGATCTCTAGCCTCGTTCGAAAAATCTTCCTGTGTAAATCAGGATTTAGACATCTCCATAACTATCTTTGACTCTGCAAAAATTAGACACTTTAAATTGGAAGAGATGCAAAGAACTGAGATTGAACGCATGATTTCAGTGCGTTCACGCTTCGGAATGCTGCGGAGGATGTTGCGTGGATTCTGTTTGCGTTGAGTGTAAGTATTTCAACTTTATATACTTTGTACCTATACCTGTCAAATTATAGCACAGATTACTCTGCGAGTGCCATCTTTAGATATGAACGACATAAAGCAATATCTTGAAGATCTTGGGTTTACTCTTGAGGAAATGCTTTTTCAGTATCGGTGCCATTGATAGAGAGATTGCTTTCAATTCACTTTTGATTAGTTTATTTTCATCATTGAACGCATGGTACAGTGGTACTAACCACATTTTTTGGCTCAAATTCCGGTCTTGCAGCTCACGAAATGCAGGGCAGGTTTGACAGAAGAGAAAGCCGCAAACCGGGACACTTCAGCTCTGCAACTTGTTCCAATAAATTGCGATTAATAATTATGCCTTCTCTTCATATTTAATTAAGTCGTACAAATATGTCGGCTAACTTGCTGTGCCCGTGGCTTTCAAGATGTCAAAAGCGATCCTACATTGCCACTCGTGCAAAGAGACAGGAGAGAAATACAAAGTAAAAATCCTCTTCGGCTGCAAAGTATAGTTTGGCATTCGGTGGCTCATGTGTTCATCAAACTCTGAAAGCCATTGTGTGTTTGCTAACTCCTTGATGTATGTTTAATGTTGTGTATCTTTCTAGTTAGCATTGTTTTCGCAAGACGTTACAACATAGACAGTTTCTTGAAGAGATTTTGCACGTGTAACAGCAAGCCTACGAGAAACACAATAATATCAGTGTTGTCGTGTCCCATAGTGCGACTGTATGGAGTACCTCAATTCAAATATACCTAGTCCAAAACTCCAAACCAAGGTGCACGGTCCAGTCTCGACGCGAATATTATAAACGATTAAATTTCCGCCTTGTAGGTTTACCGCGAAAATAGGCACCAGGGGACGCTTCATCCGCATGATTACAAATAGCAGCTTGTTTTAAAAATTGCCAAGTTTTAAATTTCCTTGCTAATATTTATTGGCACCAGCTCAGTTAGAGCGAGTAAATAGAACACTTCTTAACAAAATTTCTAAGTCTTTGCAATGAATCAATTTATTTGTACCCAAGTTGGGTTTTGTCAGTCAAGGCCCCATATATCGCACATCGCATATCGCATATAAATGCGATTGTCGCATTTGCCTTGTAGAAACTGGAGGTAAGGTAATAGGTTCTCCTTTGAATTCAGGGAAATCTTAGGGTTACATGAAATTATACAAGTAATAGGTATACAAGTGTTGGAAGCGTCACAGCCTCAAAAAGCGTACCCGCGTTGTCTTTATAGTATAGCTGATTGTAGAAGAATGGGTCAGGCATGTTGTTGCCTAATTATCCCCGTTCTTCACACGTTGATGGCCTCGATGACGTGTTGGTGTTGATGTTGCAGACTCAGACAGCTGTATCCAGGCCGCCAGTCCTTGTGCCACGCACCCTTGCCCGCAGGGGCAGAAGTGCTACTTGAGCCCAGTGCAGTGCATACAGGCGCCCTGTCCGCCCATACCTGCATGCAAAGGCACCGACTACGATGACTACAGCTAGGCACGAGTCTATCTTTAAACTTTCTGTACTAATTTGATAATTCATTTATTTTTTTACAATAAAACTTTATGTGGAGTAGAAACGTGCATATCTACTGATATTTAGCTTCCATTTCTTCCAACACAGCGACTCGATTTTTATCTTTGATGTCTACATTTCCACTGAGGTTCTCTAATTCTTGCTGTCCTCAACCGTGGTCAGCCTCTAGGTCACGAATTGATTTCTTCAACACTTCATTTCATGCAAACTAGGCGACCTTTTTAAGTGCTCAAACTTATGCTTAATCAGCTCGTTAAGTTTTTAGTCCTTGTCACTTGTCTTATGTAGCAGACGAGTGGGGTACTTTACTGAAGAATCATTCAAAACATGTGCAGTGTAAAGCAAATAAGCACAGGACTTGTTTCTGTCCCCAAAATTAGTTAATATTCCGAGAGTATTTGGCCAGAGTTAGGACACAATGTTCACAGAAATTGCATAGGTAGGTACAGTAAAATTTTATTAATAATATAATATCAATTACAAAATAGTCACATTTAAGCTAAGCACTCAGTCACCAATACCAAAAATTCAAAGTTTGCTTAAAAACTGAATAAAAAATTCATCCCTTTTGGATGAGCCAGTACAGAGATATGAAAAGGATGGTTTACTGTGGTGGAAATGTAAAGAGGTCTGTCAAATCATTCAAAATTATCTTGCTAGCATAGATACCTATATTCAGCATAAATACTTGTTCAAGTTTTCGTAACAGATGGTTTTTCAGAGGGCATGTTATGAAATCAATGCTGTTAGCAAAAAATATCAGCACCTGATTGGTCACTGCTAAGCAAATAACCAGTTAAAGGGGCATTAGAATTTTAACGGCCCACTGAAAAACCGACACCAAGTCTGTAGACTTTTTCTTGTTTTCCTGAAGCAAAATTCAACCAGTCATCCAGTGGCAGGAGTATGAAGGTCGACTGATACCTGAAGCTTTGCAGAGAGAAGCTAATTTGTGAGTTGTACTTTGTAGACATGTTTCCCATGTAAGTGTTGTTGCAGCAGTGAAATTATTATGTGCATCAATGGAATAAAGTTGTCTCATGCAAATCATTTCTCTAACCAGTCTCAAAGCAATTAACAATAATACTCTTTCCTTGTTTAAAATATACCAGGACCCATCAATTTCCGAATTTGTCGCAATTGGGTTCGCCCCTGAGTTATATGGTCAGATGTACGACTCCTGCTGGTCTGATTAATAAGAACGATTACTTTCCACTGCCCAGACTTGACACACACTGCCAAGAAATCAAGTAACATCGATGAGCAATATCAACCAAACCATCCTCCTGCTTGCCGTAACTTGCAATCATCGTCAAAGCTTCGAGCTAGATTCACATGGACTTCATCTGCGCCATGAGTTCGTCGAGGCTGGCTTGGCTGCTGTCGGCTTCAGGGGCAGCAACAGGGGGTGCGGGGGCAGGAACTGTATATGCCACGCTGACGCCAGCCACCAGGCCGAGGTCTGCCATCGGTTCCTCTACCGCATCTGCACCGGTCTCATCCACCAGGCTGATGCCCCAGTCATTCTCCTCGTGCACCACCTAGGAGTCGCACAAATCAGATGGGTTGCTGTTAGGAAGGTCACATGGATGACATAGGTCAACAAAGTCAAACAGTTACATGGCTTACAAAAAAAGATTCTTGCAAAGGGAAGAATAGTTACATTGATGGGACTAGGCTAGGAAATCCAGTTGTTTACTTTGGTAAGTCATTGCAAAATCTAGTGCTGTTGATATAAATGGTCATGAAAATGTTATTTGTAGGTATTCCAGTTGGTGAAATAGACCCAATTCATTGAAAACCATATGTGTGTTGGAAGGAAAGCGAAGCAGGAAAAATGTGTAACCGGACCGGGATACGAACCCGTGACCATCTGAATGCTGGTCAGATGCTCTACCAACTGAGCTATCCGGGTACCCACTCTCCTGCCTCGCCAGGTGGGATATGGGATATCCGGAAAGAGAGAGGAGACCTTATGTGTGCTTTAAATTCGCTTCAACCACAGTGCCCACGATTGCAGAACGGTAAACAAAGTGGCAGATTCAATCCACATGAAAGGCAAGTTTCTTCTATTAGCCTGTATCTTAGCGCTCACCTCGTCCTCCTCTTGCGCGGCTGGCGGAGTGGCAGGACGTGGCCGGGCGGCCACTTCGGCTTGGCGCGTGCGGCAGAACGAATCGTCACACGTCGGGTTGGGACGCAGGCGCATCCGCGGGAAGAAGTCACTAAGTGCGCTGTAACCCAAGTAGTAGGATACCTGCAATGAGAAAAATTCCCCGGTTATGTTCTGTAGTGGCGAGATGCAGTGTGTCATGGCTAGATATGTTGTCGCTAGGTGAGATTTAGATCTAGCTTTGAGGTCAGTACAATTTATTAAGAACAGCACTTGCAGCGCTAACAGTTCAACTGTACATGTAGCATCTAGGATTCTATGGAAAAAATATCCATGGGACTGGAATTTATAACTAGATATGATAGAACTAATTAGGGTTGTACAAAGTATGATTAACATCAATGAAATATCTTGTATGTTAGTAGGTTAAAAATGTCTCATTGCACCCATCAGAGCTTTATGTACCTCTCCAAAACCCAGCAGGTACTTGAGAGTGTTCTGCACAAGGAAGCCAGCCACGATGCCCATGGTTGTTGGCAATGATGCTGCACAAACGCCGTCCCGTTTCAGAGTTTTCTCATCAATGTTGGATGCCACAATCAGCGGAGGGGCACACTGTAACCACAAACAATTATCTCTAAACATTTTCATGTGTTCATTGAAAAAAAAAACCACACATACTGGTTGCTCTTACTTACGGCTGTAGCATAAAATTATAAATACATAAGATACTTTAGTAAAGGACCAGCCATAATTATGGAGGGTAGGTGGTTAGTATAATTTGAATTGATTAACACAAATGCACTTGGTACATAAATCCCAAGAAGGCAGCTGGTCACAGCTTGAGCACACTTTTTGATACAAATATGACGACTAGCACTCTAATCGCTAGTGATTCACACTTTGCAAAACCATCCTGCTACAGAGAGTCATCATTGGATAGATAGGGAGTGAGCCCTCCTTAGGAGGAAAGAAAAACAAAAGAACAAGGTCCAGCCTCCTTGGCTGAGACCAATCAGAGGTCAATTCTTAATTAGAAACTAACAGAAAGAAACTGAACCCCAGGACGTTTTACTCACAGAGAAGCATGCGGTGTCCCCAGGCACAATGAACTGAATGTGGCCACTGACAGCATTCTCGGAGACGCCCGACTCAAACCACGGCTGCGCAAGCTCATTGCATGCCGTGTTGATAGCTACTCGAGCCTCGAAGTTGTCTACGCAACTGAGCACCAGGTCGACGGCACCTCCATTTAATCCACCACTCGAAATACGGCCCATCAGGTGAGAGAAATTGGCCATCGTTGTAACGTCGTAGTTATGTGTTTCGAGCGAAACGTCTGGGTTGATTGAGGCTAGTGTACGAGCTGCCGCATCAACCTGACACCAAAAATTCATAGGAAACATTTACATTGAGTGTACCAGCTTACAGTCCAAAACAATATTTACAACCAGCATTTAGCCATATCACTCTTGTGCAACACTACTTACTTTTGATAAACCTGCTTGGTGAGGCTGGAAAAACAGCCGGTTCATATTTGCCAACTCCACTTTGTCGTAGTCAAACAATATCAGCTGTAAAAATAATAATTGTATGGTGAATTTTTTGGTGTTGCTGCACTTAAATATTCTTTGTCCATGTTACAACCTTCTGGACATATTGTTCTTTGAATAACACGAAGCAAGCCACCATAACCATGACTCATTGCACTCATTTTGTGGGTCTAATGTAAGATCAGCTAGGCACAAGGCTTTTTATTTAATGTACCAGATTCCCATAAAGTGTCATAGGTAGGTACCCAAGCAGGGACTTTGATCTGGGGTCTCCAATTTTTGCAGCTGTTAGTCTTAGGAACTGAGATATGGTCACAACTCTTTTATGGACTCGAATGTTTGTCATGGAATGCTGTGAAATGTTCTTGCATTTACGAACAAAAAAATTAAAGGATTTTCTATTCAATAGAAAGACAGAATCAGACGTGACTGACTGCCTATGTCACTGAAAGCTGTTCAAATGGACTTGCCTTGCCGATGCCACATCGAGTAAGCATTTCTGCAGTGACGCTGCCGACCCCTCCGACACCAACAATTGCCACAGTAAAGTCACGGATTTTCTCATAATTGTCAACGATTCCCATCCGTTTTAAAGCCATCAGACGGCTAAAAAATATGCATATATTAAGACTAGAGCCACATACTAGATTTCATTTTTTTACATTTAGCAATTTCAACACAAATTGCATTAAGAAAAATTATATGAAAAAGCAGCACCAACCTGTAGGGGTTCGAGTCCACAACCTCTGATGACATTTGTACAATTTTCTCTCTTCCTGGGTGTAGGTCACTTTGTTTTCTCATCGCCGCCAATTGAGCTTCAAGTTCTTCTACTTTCAATTGCAATTTATTTATGGAATCCATGACGAACTATGGAA
>LVVV01432158.1:0-13630 GCA_001676325.1 Amphinemura sulcicollis
CGTTAGACTGAAGATCTAAAGGTCCCTGGTTCGATCCCTGGTTTCGGCAGTCTTTTTGTTTTACCAATACTAACTTTCACAGTTTGTATTCAGTTCTCCGATTGCGAATTTCATCACTTTTGCTTTAAATAAGTAAATTTTATGCATTTTTATGTGATTGTCTTTATTAACGGAATCCAATTAACTTTCCACATTGGTAGCACGACTTCTATTACGATTTCTAATCTATGGGTAATTGTTTCATTTGTTTAGGACTTGCAAGGAGGTGTTGTTTTGCTTGTTAATGAGATCGGCCATCTCGAAGAAGCGGGCAGAAACCTTAAAGACCGGGTCCATCTGTAACAAAGGACCAGCCGCGGGTTTCTATGTGTACCTCTATACACTTCTTTGCTTGCTCAGAAATATATAAGCTGAAAAATATTTTAATTTGCGATGAACAATTTTAAGTAGAGACAAAATGCCGAAAGTAATACCTATGGGTAACTAATTTTTGTCTTAACAAGTAGAAAAAAGGTAAAACCATCTCCTGAGAGCACGTCGACAACAAGTTCAAAGAAACTGGTATTGGTATCAGTTATTTGAATGAATTCTCTGTTTATTGAATGCTACCAATCGTTATTTTGACTCTTACACGGTTTAGTATCAATCGCTGAGGAGCACCCATCTATTAATACGGATATAGAGACAATTCATCTAGTCCACACGTCACATTGCTATATTGTGCGAGAGCCGGACAGAATCCCAGGTCACCATCGAGATAAGGGTGGTAGACGCCTACCTTCCTCGCAAAGTAGCACGTCTGGTCAGAAGGCCGATGCTCGCACTGGAAGCACGACAGCTTGACGCCCCCAGTGGGAATCACTCGCGCACTGCATGATCGGCAATCGGCGTTCACTTGCGTCTCCTCCTCAAGACTTATCCGACAATGGGGTTCCTCCACGACTTTAACTTCCACATTGACCGTATCTCCATTGGCCGTCTCTTTATCACGGCTTGATGGGTCATTCTCTTCCTTTCCTTCGGCAGGGCGACAAGGATCCGCACCTTTTTTACGTTCCACGATGTTGCAGGGGTCGGCATTCTTGGCCACGCTTGGGTTGGCGTTAGGTGCAGGACACGTTCCATCGCCAGCACCATCACCATCTTCACCATCGCTGGCAGAGACATTCACTTTCTGAATACCTTCGCAAGGATCCGACTTCTTACAAGGATGACAAGCTTCCTCGGCTTTGATCATTTCTTCACTGTCTTTTGCGGCCTCCTTGGCGGTCTCCGTGCCTCCGTCGACGACGTCACCGAACTCTTTGAGCGCCTTCGCTTCCGTCTTGGCACATGCCGCGGCCTCGCAGTCCTCGTCGCAAATGTTGACCGTCTCATCGACTCCGTCCGGGTTGGTGGCCGTCACTTTATCGGCTGCCACCACGTCGTTGGCGGGGTCCCTAGTGGCGGCAGTGCAGACGCCGGGGCTGCCGGTTTGGGGTGGTCCGGTCATAGGGGGCTTCCTTTGAGGACACCGTCTCCCCGGCTGGAGATATCACATCGAGTCAGGGCCAGTGGATGGGGAAGTGGAATGTGACTACGGAGATGTTGAAGCGGATTAGAGTGATTATCATCGATATAGCTAGCCTTAAATCGCTCGTAAGTGTTGATATTATCAGGATATACGAATTTTACATCAATGATGGGCCATCTCTGATCAGTGTTAAGCCTATAACGATTACTGAATTTGATGAGCACATCCTAATCAACAGGCTTTCGAGGGAATTAACTTTTATTTAGATACTCCACTTAATTAGTTGCTCCTTGTTGATACCAAGATTACTTGTTTAAATAGACGGCTAGATATATTATAATCTACACTTCTATTTATGCGTCGAGTAGAAGGTTTTCGGTCAAAATTGAGTTATCTGTCACATCTACTCCACTTGATCTCAATGAGATAGTTCTGTTTTCATCTTAACTCTTGCTGTTAAATTGCAATATTAACATTATAATTAGGTTAATGAAAAGCCATACAATACTGAACTTCGGGAATTTCAAAGATTCCAAAATGGGGACGAGTGTTATGTAAAAAGTCCCAGTACTACACACACACAAACATAAGCCCCTTTGTCATCGACGCCTATCAACTCACGCCAAACGCCCTAAACGTCGACGTGCTCCAACGCCTCTCACCTCTGGCGGGTCTGCTTGGGGTGATGACTCAAGATGCGGCCGCCGTCGAGGTCCCAGTGGCGCCGGGCCCTTATTTTCGTCGTCGAGTGGTCGCAGTGGCGTTCCCTTACTGTCGGTGGCGCGCAGAGTGGCGTTCTGAGATGACTTGATTAGGTCTCTGATCAATTCCTGGCCGACGCCCGGCTCAGCAGTGACCATCACTACTAGAGTCGAGTTATCTGCCAAAGCTCCTGAGGCGGGTCGGGGAGAAATCCGGGTGAAAACAGGGTGGCAAGGAGGCTGGGGGATATTAGGGAATGGGCAGCTGGGTCGGGAAGCGTACTATAGTTAATAAGTTTGCACTTTGCACCCTAGATTCTTTATGTGGTTTTACACCTAAGGAAGTAACAACTCAGCAACAATTATGCTGCGAGATATTGGCCACTCAAGAGAGATCTTTCATTTTGCACCCAAAATCCAGTTTTAAATGGTGTACTCTAAGCTAGGACTAGCATTAGAAAATGTAAACACAAGTCCCCAAAATTTTGTTTCTGCGAGCGGCAATGAACTTGAGTTGGGACGATCCAGGAATGGTCTGTAATTGGAACTTCGAGGCTAATTGCTATTTTGTATGAAAGTAATAATGCAATCGAGCTTGTTGGTTTCAACATATGAGCTAGAAAAAACGTGGCCTCAGTTTTAAAAATATTTTCACAAAAGGGACTTTATTTCTATTTCCTGTTTAGCTTCTCTTCCCCAAATCTGGTGCAATATTTTAAGTACCAGGATTCTGCCTATGACGAATCAGCATTCCTTGGCGCCATGACAAACTATTGAGTATTGACACTCAGCCTGACAACTACTAACTTTTACACTGCTTTTACTGCAGTTGCTGCCAGCGCAGCTTGTTGCTGAGAGCTATTGGCTTACACTGGTAACTGCCGGCCGTACCACCACACTTGATGAGCCAGCATTGAAACGAGCAGCGAAATATGGCGCACGGAAGAATATCGACTCATGGTCTGGAAGTAAAGATATTTGACTCACCTAAATGGCACTTGTTACCAATCGGGCTGATGCCCCAATCCTGGCAGAAAACGGCTAGCAGGATTGTCAAAAGCCATCTCCTTGCGAACATTGCCTCAACGAGGCGGGCAAATTTTACGAAAAAATTTGGATAGTGGCCGAAAAGTGGTTTGAAAACAAATATATGCTTTCAGAGTCCTCTAGATTTTCAACAATCCAAATAAAAAATATCGGCAATTTCATCTATCACAGTGATCACAGCTTCCTAAAGCAGAACGTGGGACGCATGGGAACAGAACCAATGGATATGTAAACAGGTTGAAAAACAGACTAATTTTATGCTATAACAGATTTGAAATATAATATAAATTGTAACAGGTTATAATAGCAGAAAACACTCTAGGTATTTACACTTTCCACCGGTCATGCTTCGCTGGGTAATACTGTGCTAACGTTCATAGAATAGGCGATGATGAATGTTTATAGTGGGCGATCTATGTCAAATGCTCATACATCTCTTCTTATGTTTGGCTCAGAGCCCCGATGTCTGCGAAATGTCGTCTTGCGGATGAGGAGGAAGCAGCAAGTACGACGTCTTCCAGATGTGCTTGTTGAATTTGAGAGAACGTCATCTCTAGTTGCGAAGAGGGTCAAGACTCTCCAGCGAGAAGTCGTCATTGCCGATGGAGAGACCACGACTGAAGCCAGCCTAAAAGGAAACACGAATCAATCCCAATTTCCGGGAACAAACCGGCGTCGTCATCTTCCAACTGCAATATCCTTTTGTTGTTGAGTTTTCACTGGCAATAGTTTAACCTAGTTAGCTGACTTGCGCAAAGAGAGGCCAATTGGTTTTGTGAGATCGTGCTTTGGATTGAACTAGGTGGCAGGCTATCCTATTTCGATTGATTTGATTGACCAATGAGCAATTCAACATATTATTCTATTATATGTCGCTAATTTTATGTCACATTGAACAAAACCCGCCACATTGGAATAAAACTACGTTTAATTTTGTAACTAAAACAACATGGGCAACGAACGCTCTAGGATAAATTCGTGAACATTTCTCCAACAAATGACCGATCGGGATCTGATTCGGCCAAAGGTTTCTGAACTGATTTGGTTATTTATACACCAATATAAACGCCATTGACAAAAGTGCCAGTCTCGGCAGATGCGCAAGACCTCGTTCTCAATTTCATGCTCTATCAATCAATCAATCCAGGCACTGTAATATGGCACTGTAACAGCTGACTGGTCACTTTAACTGTCTGTCTGATCGTTATACAACAAATTGCAGGAGAATCCACATACTCTTCGCCAGCAAATGAGATTTCGGACATCGTATCTTACTACATCAACCCCCACGAATCTAACGATATAAGGAAGCTTACCTTCATCTCCAGCAGCCGCCGGTCTAGCAAGCCAATGGCGTCGTTCAGCTCCCGAGGGTCGGCGTCCGGGCTGGGCTGGAGGTTGCCGTGGAAGCGGTCCATGCCGAACGGGTCGAGCGCCACTGCTGGGGTGGGTCGCCTCACCGCTTTCGGCGGGGGCGCCACTGGAACACCAAGAGAACGTCAAGGTGACCGAGACATCGACAGAGGACGCGAAAATGTGTACATGTTTTTTTATTGGCGTGTACAAGTCACAGGGGCGAAAATCAGTAAAGAAGTTGCTGTGATGATTATTATTTTTGTATGAAGGCATCGATCATTTTGGTGTTGCGCCCCATGGTTATTAATTTTTGCATATTATGTTTTTAGGTTAAGCAAAGGAAGTGAACCCCATCGTTGTAGCAGAGCTGAAAATCTACAAACTATCGGGAGATGGCAAGAAATGAAGACAAGAGGCGACGAGAAGGAGGCCAAGGGGCTCAGTCTGTCGCATGAGCACTTGTATTAAAAACCTTGGTACGCAATACTTAAGACAATTTCATGAATTATTTCAAACGTGTCAAGACTATTTGCAGACTTACAGAGCGGCGCCGGCGACAAGTTCCCGTTGGCTTCCGCGTTCTCGAACGCTCGAGGGTTGAAATCTTCGTCAAATTCTTCGAGCAGCAGACCCTCGAGTTTGCGTCCCACGACAGGGTTCTGTGGGGGCGTCGTCGTCGTAGTCGTCGACACCAGGGGGGAGCCGGTAGAGAGCGAAGAAGACGACGTCGACGACACCGCCGCCAGTTCAAATGCGCGAGGGGGCACCGGCGGGGCGGTCGCGACCTCCACCAGTCGTCCGTTCTCCTGGGAATACTGTTCATCCAAGCCAAGTTCGATTATCAGTAACTTAACTAGATATTAAATAATCCAAATGCAATAAAGATTATGATATTTGAATCGGCAAGGTATGTTTTATTGGATGTGAATTTTGAAGTGTGCTGACCAGTTCAAGAATGTTAACTATAAGCAACAAGGTCAATAATCTCAAGCTCAACGTATGGGAACAGTGGCGAGCAAAGCCTATCGAAGTGCATGCAGAAGATTATTGACTTACGATATTTAATCGCTAATTAGCATTCATTTCATGATCAAGTTTAATGTTCCAATTTCCTACTATTGTCCAGAAGATAACCAGCGGAGACATTTCAGCATTGACAAACCTTCCACAAACTAGTGCGACATAATTTTTTCTTTATTTTGACTATTACCGTCACAAATCAGTAATCTTGTGGCGCGAGCACGTTTTTGGATGAGCGAGCGATGCTCTGACAAGCACTGGTTGTGTTTTTGTGAGCAGATGCTTGTCCGCAGAACTGTTTGTCAGGAACTCTTACAACATGATCTGCTAAGTTCGTATCTTGCACATCCTACTAACGCAAAATGCTTGCATAGCGTTTACTAGCAATCTACCGACAAGGGTGTACTGACCTGTGGTGGAATGGCGGTGTTGCTTTCTGCCGACGGTGGCTCGAATGCGAGCAGATCGGTCAGACCCTGAGCGGAGAGGTACGCGTCGACAGAGTCCTTTAAGCGTCAAGAAGGGGTTGTTAAACATGCCGTAGCAACTGTTGTGGGAATACACACGAGCTAGAGGGGTCGGAATTTGGGAACGGACGGACGTGGCCTTTTGATGTCGAAACTATCACAGCATTTGCCGGGAATTGTAGTAGAAGGTTCACACCGGAGATCTCCAGAAATCCCGAATACAAGACAGAAGCGTTCTCACTAGTCATTAACTACCGTGCTCTTAGAGTGATATTTGTCGTCTTCATCTACAATTTGTGACTCCTGTTTTGATGAGAGATGTAACCAGATTGCTGTTCATAGCAAACTTTGTAAACGAGACAGGATGGATGATAATTCTGAGAAAAAAGTTGATAATTTCGCTCTTAAAGTAAATGTTATGCATCAAGTAAATCTTCGTGAGGCTCCATATTTGAATTTTATCCTAGTTCCTGGGCGCCTCGTCGAAAATGATCCTGTTAGTAGAAGCCCCAGCATAAGCTTTTTGAAAATTCAATTAGGGAACATGCAGGGGTAGCGTCTTCTCCACAAGCAGTCCTACATTATAGGAAAGTTTGATGACGTGATAAAACAGAAACAATAAAAAATATAATTTCATCATTATTTATACTAGACACGATCTATTCAAATTTCCGACGCGACAAGGACTCATAAAATGTAAATAATTCCTCCAGATGTAGATTCAGATTGACCTGCAACCTGAGGCTTTCCTTATTCCAATTTAATCCAAAGTGTGCATTGAGCTTTGAGCATTTGAGGCACGTCATTCTAGAGGTCCCCAGCACGCGTGCCTCCCAGTGGCGTGCGGAGAGTTTGCTACCAGGGGAAGCAGCATTAGCAATTTTGAAATCACACACTTTGCGCCAGGAGGGCGCATATTTTATTCCATTGATAAAATACTGCCCATTACGAGCACGTAATTTAAACTAGTTCCATCTAAAAAATTCAAGATCTTTGTTCAACACGTTCCAAAAATCAATAAAATCGCAACAGCATATGCACCCTCGGGGTGCAAAGTATGAGCTTTCAAAGCTTACTAATATGCACCTTCGGTGCAAAGGCGCCTGTAGGCTTAGTTTCTACCATGGGTCTTGATGGAATAACTATTAAAATAAATGTTTATATGCAATGACGCGAAAAGTTTTTGGTTTCAAAAACTAGTTTTCGAAGGAGAGCAGTGCTTCCATCGTTTCCATGGAGTGCACGCCAGTGATGCCTGCAAGGATTTGCCAGCGCTAATTACCTTGCCCGCCAACGCTGCGACCTGTTGCAGCCGCGTTGCCAGCGCTGCTGCGCGCGCCTCGTGGTATCGCGCCTGCGCCTGCCAGCGCTGCTCCATCGTCGACGTCTCCAGGAAGCGTCGGTAAGCCAGGTCGAACGCCTGCCCGATGGTCAGCGTGATCTCCTCGGCCTGGCGCAGAGAAAAAGGGCACAGGTTAGGACAGCAAGGAGTACTCCTCCACTCCCCCTGGATAGAGCACGGCGGTTTGTCCTCTAGCTCCCAACAAAGAGTGAGAATTCTATATAGCCATGTTACAAACACTGGTTCGGGCTCACCGAAGTTAAGCAACACTGCGCTAAGTCAAGTATTGGATGGGTAACCCCCGTACATTAGACCAGTTTGGTTTGGGAGAGAGGTTGCAGGGAGTCAAGGTAGTACGCCAGCTTCACTCGCCTTGCTTATCACCCTCTCTACAGCATTGGATTAGTAGAGGAATCCTGCTGCGAGTCGTACTCGCGTTTCCCCTCCTTCTTTCTATGTTAAGTTATGTTCATCATCATCCTCACCCTCATCATCCACTCACTCGCCGACGCCATTAGACCAGTGCCACAGGGCCAGCTGTCAAAGCAGTGCGTCGATAAACACCAATAATCAATCAAACCAATCAATCAAATTATACTACGGTACTGGCCAGTTAGACCGATGGACACCCATCCAAATCTTGATTCGGTGCATTGTTGCTTAACTCTCATGGTCTCTCATTTTGTGGGTAATTTCCTGTCTGCTCCTCGAAGGTATTTTAAACGATTGGATCATGACAACTTGTATTCAAATGAAGCGAGTGGCCAAAGCAACATTTCCGCCTAAGGTTTGAAAGGCGCCGGATTTTTTCCTGCAACAACCTTGGAATATATGATTTAAAAAACGGAAGCTTTTTTGTTGTTCCAAACTAATTATTATTCAAACGCAGTTGAAAACAACTTGTAAGCAGTTGGCTCTTCCTCTTCTCATGACATTTCTGTTAGAATATTTCGATAACTGACTTGAGTTCATGAGACTGTTTATTGTCGGCACTGAAATACAAGAAGGTCGCCAACTTTTTGTTCGCTGTGGAGAATCAGTTGCGCAACTTAGGTGCTCCGTGGAAATATTGCGAATTATATCGACAATTTAAGAAATCGTCAGAAGTCTCATCAGAAGCAAAATTCGGTAAATAAAAATTTCTCAGAACCTTGGGACCCTCCATGCCGCAAAGGATCTGCCAAGTTTAAAAAGATATCTATCTGAAGATTGGCATTATTGATACAGCGTACAATTAAAAATTTGGGATTCTTTGGGATTAATTGCTGGGTGTATTTTTCGCAAACCAATGGACGAAAAAAGTACCCCAAACTCAAAATATCGACATTGACGGGTTATGGAGCGAACAAAAAAAGTCGCTTTTATTTACATTATTTTAAATCATTAATTGGCCACTAAATTTATCTGATTTCTACGAAACATCTGTTATCGGTATCCTCAAACTTTTGAAAATCGAACGGTCGTTTAGACATTGAAAACAAATTGTTTCATCCAAAATGGTGCCATATCTAACAGCACCAATTTATCCAATCGCTAAGCATATCAATGCGCCAATAATCGCACCGCTTTTCCCTACTTGAAAAATAATCGAACACATTCCGAACACAGCCCTTATACCCAGCCAAGGTAGTAAGCTAATTCATAGATTTCACTTCTTTCTGTATTTGGCATCCGAGCGGCTATTAGATCCATCTACAGCAAGTGCCAGTGGAATGGAAAGCAAGATTGCTAGATTCTAATGAGCGACGATTGCATTCCTCACAATGAGCATCCTAGACTGAATCGCCAAACGATGTGAGAAAGTTACAGCGTGGAAACTGATAGACAAGCACATGTGCTTATCAGTAAGGCGTGTATAAGCTGCGTAGTTGACACCTATACTCTCTACACGGTGAGCGTAATGGCGTCGCCTAATGGCTTTCGGATGTCAGAGTTATAGTGCCAGCTAATAGATCGCTAAATGCAGTCACATGTGTAGTGAAATTATTCATTTGTTTCTGATATCGTTTTTCTTTCGCAATGATTCATTAGAAACCAATCGGTCAGCTGAATTGTTTTTTTGTGTTTTGAGTGATAGCAACCAATTAGACGAGTTGTTCATTATTTCCTGAACTGGCTTTTGAATTCGTAATTTCCCCGTGCAAAGGTGGGGCTAGTACCAAGTTTCGCTAAGACCGAATCGAAATTTGAATCAAATTGCAAATGCTTTTTCATTTTTTAATATGAACCAAATTCCATCATAAAGAGAACTCGAGCTCAAGGGTGGACATCCCATGCGCTCCCATGCGAGCTAAATAGGCACCTAATATTTGTGACGAATTTAGTGGCTTTGTTGAGTAGTTAGATCTCCAGGGATGTGTTACACCCCAATACCACCTCTTTCGTACCATATTCGGATAACTCGCATTTCACTTTGGATACTTAAGCAAAGCTTGATGTGTTGTATTTTGTGCTTTGTTCAATTGAAATACTGGTCTACGTCCACCAGCTGTTAATGGCTAAATCATGATTAACTAGCCAAAGCTTAATAAAACTCTTACCACAAGCAATGACTATCAGAAATGATTCACAATTTGCAGTCGGCGCACTCACCAATTTGTCCGAGACGAACACGAAGCACGCGTGCTGATCCTCGACGGCATCCTCCTTGGCGATGAAGCTGAAGAAACGCTTCTCTCCCTTGTCGTCGGCGCAGTACGAGATGCGGTGTAGCGGGAACTGGTGCAGGATGCGTTTCGCACCTCGGGGCTCCTGAACGGCCACCCCATCGACGCTGATCGTCAACTCCACCTGGCGAAACCATTGTTTCTTGTTACACGGGACACCAAACACTTTTCGAAGTCTCTTTTACACAAGACCTAGACGTGACCGCAAGGTCGAAGGTGGACTCGTGGGTAATTTGTATCGTCCATGCGGCTTTATCGGGTGCTTTGCAGGCTTAGTTTGGAGATTACAACGTCAAAGATAACTGCAGTATAAGTAGCATAAGAATAAAATCAAACAGTCTGATTGGCTGTAACCATGGTGATGAGTTATCTGGCATATATCAAACACATATAGACATTGTAATTTCGGCAATATGGTCTAAAATTACGTTGGATCAGATATGAGATGGATACCTACTAACCATCATGCACATTTCCGGGTTTTCTTAGGGAGATGCTAGAGGGACTCGAGATAGTAAAATGGTAAAACAGCTGCCCACAACCTCGCGACAACTTTGTATTGGAGGTGGAATCCAGGTGATCAAGCTGTGTCGTTCTTCGGAAGGGATTTTAAGACGGTGGTCCTATGGTGCTTGAGTTTCCTCTCGTCTTTTCTAAAATGGTTTTTCAGGAAGGATTCAGGAAGGTACGAATGATTCAGAGAGAATTCACCGAAGAAATTAAACCGGCCTTTTGCTGCGAGCTATGGCCAAGATATTCGGTCACGAGGATAAACACCTTAGACTTACTGCGTGCAGCGGAGGTGCGGACTATACCTACGTTACCTACACGGAGACTGACCTTGAAAAGCAAGGGGGATTAGTTCAGGACATTGACGTCTTGCTGTCCTCTGGGAGTAGCAAGGGGACTGGTTTAGAAGATCTTGAGGTGAAGTTAAGCAACATTGCGCTGGGTCAGGTATTAGATGGATGACCGCCATGCAGATTACCAGTTCTGTTAGGGAGAGAGGTTGGAGGGAGTGAAGTTAGTACGACAGATTCACTTACCTTGCTTATCCACCTCTCTACAGCATTAGATTAGTGGAGGAATCCTGCTGTTCGAGTCGTACCGACCTTCGGAAGTGACGTTAGGCGTTGATCCCCTTGTTTCTATTAGACAAGAGTAGGTTACGTGCTTGCACAGAGTTTCCCCTCCTCCTCCTCATCATCTTCATCCACTCATTCACCGACGCCATTAGATCAGTGCCAGAGGGCTAGTTGTCAAAACAATGCGTCGTAAAACCCCAATAATCAAACAATAAGATCTTGAGGTCTGGTGCTGTATATGAATTGGTTTGGGGTTCGTCCTCACCTTTGGGGTCTTGGTGCCCTCCGCTTTGCGCAGTTGCTGCGAGAAACGCAGCTTGCGGATACCCTCCTTGACCACCTCAATGCCCTTGGGCGCCTCGACCGGTGTGCAACCCAGGAACTGCAACAGCCAATAACATCAGAAATAACGTCAGCAAAGTAAGCAACAACACTAATTATATTCTTACAAATATTATTACTTCAAGTGGCGTACGAGAATACAGATTTAACAGGTAGGTAATGCTGATACGAGGTCGATTGGTTGACTTCTTGGTGCATGATATGGCTGCTAAGCTGATCCTGCACTTGGTGCTGGAGTGGCTTACACGGTAGGTATACATTTTTTATTACACGAAAGAAATGTAAATACTTTAATCGAAGGTATTCGCACGCTTTGCTTCGGGTACGCTACATTGTCAAATATCGTTATCTCGGAGGTAACAAAATATTGACAGAATTGCCAAACTTTCTAACCAAGCGTCACTTAATCTTTCCGGGAATAATGCAGCGAGAGGTAGAAGTAGCAGATTGCCCAGGTGTTTATGTCGAAAAAACGAAATGCAAGACGAGAAATTACAAACCATTATCGGAGCAGATAAAGTATTTGGGGGAATTTCGCAAAATAGGAGGCTACAAAAAGGTATTTGAAATGCATTAAAGGGTGGGGAGGTGGAAGGTTTACCCATGGAATTAGTTTTCTGATGAAAACTCCTTTAGGCCGTCTTTGAGCGTTAACACTTTCAGCTAATGTAGATACCTCAATCCTCAAAAATGTAGGTGCATTGAATGTTGCATTAGATCAACATGCAATCCACTACCGGGGGCAGTAGTGACATATTACAAAAAGGGTGCTTTAAAATCCTGGTGGAGCCCATGTCAACAAAATGGCTTTAGCCCTTGAGAAAGTAATTGGTGCATGTTATGAAACGTTGGGCAATCGTCTTTACTTTTAATCTTTGACATTAAATACTTGTGCAAGCTCGAAGAAAACGCAGACACGAGTTTTCAATCTATTATAAAGGGTCCAACCCTATTGTTCCTGATTGCCTCTGTTTGGACAGGTGCCAGGAGTGGCAGTGGGACACTCCTTGATGGAAAAGAGATTGAGACACTGACCTTGACGAGGTAGGCGATGTGGCCTCGCTGAAGTGCGTCAGGAGCGTGGATCCAGTTCTTGTTTCCTGGAAGAAACGACCAAAACACATGTGTCAAACGACCACGAGAACGCCCTTGGCGACAATCAAACAAAGTGGCTAAACGAAGTTAAGCAATACTGAGGCGGGACATGCGTTGGATGGCTAACCGTCAAACATTTGTCAACCAATTCTCCCTCTGGAGCAAGGAAGATGTGGAGTATTATAAATTCAGACTTCATTCGCTTTAAAACAACAGAAAGCACCTCTATAGGGCTCTTAGATAAGCGACACTGCTTTGAGACAACGTCTTGGATGGGTGATCACAACTCGAGAGACACGTATTGGGAGGAAGAAAACCTGCTGACATATGAGAAGCAGAAAGTCACTTTCCCCCCTCCAACTGCAAGATAAGTCTTTTCTTTCAGACCGAGAGCGGTTAACGCTATATCTTTATCTAAGACCAGTGGCTCCCAGACCCAGGAATGTCGCGGATTTGCGCCGTGCAAATTCTGTCTATGCTAATAAGGTATTCATGGACACAAAAAGTTTGAGAACCACTGACTAGCCAGCTACAGTTAATTTAATTGGAAACATGACACCTGATTGGCTGTCCCAATAGCGCTAAGCGCCGACGCCAAGAGATCGTTACTTAAAAGTTTATCCAGTCATTGGACAACTGCACCATATACCGATCAATCGCTACCAGTGGCCCAGTGCAACAGTCGACATGCAGGTCGCTGTTAGCGTCCCGTTAAAACCAAATGCTGCTCGAGGAGGACTCGCAAACTCACCGTTCTTGGCATTGGAGTTGTTGGACGCCGCTGAGGCCGGCGGCGAGCGCCCGGGCGACGCCCACTTGAGCAGCGCCGAGTTCCTCATCTGCAACCAGCAAAGGCATGCGCAGACAATCTGTTAGTTACCACGCGTATTATGAGTCTGCTGGCGATCGCTTTAGGACAGTGGGTTACACCTGGAGGACTCTCGTCGGACAGAGGTCAACTAGGATCCCGGGCGGCGCGGGGGGGGGGGGGGGGGG
>LVVV01432159.1:0-13651 GCA_001676325.1 Amphinemura sulcicollis
AAGAAATGGACCAGATTTAACTCGCGGCTTAACATGCAATTCTCTGACCATTTCAAAATGGTCTTAAGCTGAATTTGCTGGTATCCTTTTTAGACGGGTGCCAATTATTGAATCAGTTAAATTGCAGTTATTTTGTATGGAACTCAATTAAATTGCGCAACTGTTGGATGTGCTGTTTTAGAAATTAAGCCCATGGGTCGTCCCAAATACGTTTCGTATGACCCCCGCAGTCGTGCTTTGGTAATTACAGTAAAAAATTGGAATTGCAATCGTACCTACCAATCTCTTTCTTTTTAAAAGAGGATTGGACGTGGCAATTAATCAAAATTAGGGTTGGAATAATGCATCGGATTTTTTTGCATTTAGATTATAATCTGGTTCTCTTAAAGATTTTTGTGCAGATGGTCGAGATGTGAGTAAGATGACAAAGTAAATTTTTGGAGGTGGGCTGAGCACTTGGAGTTCAGTGCTAAAAGTGTAGTACTATATATTTTTGTCAGCTGACTGTAGCGGGCTTGTCTACTCGTGCTCCCAGTGCGCAAGGAAGTCAAGGTGTCTTCCATCAGTGGAAATAATAAGGAAGTAGGCACCCAAGCGTTTAAAAAACCGCAAGAGCGCAGCAGATATAGGTGCCGCGTTTCACCATACTTTGATGTTTGCTTCGTTCCCGTTTGTCGACTGCGATTGTGTAGGTGATGGATTTATACTTCATAGTAACGAGGGAAATATTATTTTTGGTTGACAGATTGCAAAATACATGTTGTACCGCTTGAAAGAATGAGAAAAAGAAACACATTCTGAAACCAACTTTAGGAGGACAGCTCAATGACATTTGCAGAATCCCGTGAGATTATGATGAGATGATAAATAAATTATTCATGATATGGATTTAGAAAGTCATAACTGAGAAAATGTCAATCATTAATGGATTTTAGTTAATTTAGTTTTAATATGAAAGACGTTCCATACGAGGAATGAAAAAAAATATGTCGGATGTGTTGCTTTCGTTTTCGGGCCGACTAGCGGCAGCATGAGGGTACCAGATGATGTCGCCGATTTGGAAAGTGATCAAGAACCTTCTCTAATTCCCAGCAGGACTCGTAGGTTTCGTGAGCAGTCGAGGAAAAAAGACGCCGAGCAAATTTCCTTTCTTTGTACGTAAACAGCAGGATACCAAATAGTTTTTATCATTTTGGGGACGAAAAACAAGGCACTTTGAAATGGTTCCTACACAGGCACAGCTATTTGCCAGGATATATTCGACTGGCTCAAAGGTACAAAATAATAACGAGATATGAATTAAATGGACAGAAAAAGCAAGTAATTTTGCTTAAATTGTCTTATTAGTGATTATCTTTACACCTCCCTTTATTACTAGAAAGTATGATTTCAAAACTTCCTATCATTCTGGACTGTGTCTTATTGCTAGCTCCATTTCCTAATGACACGTACCGTCTTGAGCTAGAAAACTTCGACTCTTAAAATTTCTTTCAGTCACCACATCCAATACCCATCAAAATCTGCCAATCATATCAAATTCTATCAACGAAATCTGAACACATAATTTTCACTTTCGATTTATCGGCAATTTGCCATTCAAAACGCAACCAGCGAATCTTTCTTTCATTTTCTACGTGAATCGCAGGCCCCTGATGGTTTGGCCCGCACCTGACAATTATCCATGCAAACGACGCGCAATGAGGGGCAAGTGAAACTTGACAGCAAGAAAGCAAAACATTATCGACACCACGCGACCGTTGTCCACTTTGTCATTCACAAATGCCCCGAAACGAAACCACCAAACCGAGATTTGGAAAGTGTGTGATTTGATTCGACGAGGTCTCAATCGTTACTCGGCGCTCATCATCGCAATTAATTAATAGAACAGCCGCTTGAGATGTTCCGCAAATTATTGTTTATTATGGTTGAAAACGGTTATGGTCCTCGTCGAGAATTCACGACTCGGAACAAAAATCGCTCAATGGACCTTAATTCGCACAAGACACGCTTCTCCCTTTCCCGTGATAATCGACTTTTCCACGTGATGCGCCTTGCCACCTCTAGCAGTAAACTCGAAAAATAGCTTGTTGGAAAGGAAATCCAAACAATTAGCAAATAATTATACCAGTATACCAAATAATTTGAGGTTTACATACGAAAACGGCTTTATTAAATTCATACTTTTCACTTGTCACGGAAGTTAAAATTTTCCAAATAACAGTATCACTTGTGTATCACTTTGTCTACAAAGGGCGGGAGTTAAGTTTACTCAGACTGTACCAATTCTGAAACACACCCGCTTTTTGTACTGTCACCCTGTCACGGAGTATTATCATTTATAGCTGAATCAATTCCCTCGGAAAATCAACAACGGTATGAGGACAGAAACAAGCAACGATTGAGCAACTTTGGCACTAAAACAAGGAAGCATCGTGTCCAAGCATGCATCGTAATTGCAATCTGCAGTTCAGTGCATCTTCGCCGACAGCCGAACCTAACGCAGCATAATTGTATTGCGGGATTTAATGAAAACAAGAAACAGCAAAAGTGAGCTCTTAAAAAGTGCATCAAAATGTGCAGTGAGCTGATGTGATGCAATCTGGGAGGAAAACTGTGAAAGGATCTGACCGACATGAAACTGAAGGTCGTTCGAGCATTACGATGCATTTTATCGACATATAACAACCGTCACAAATGCAGCGGACCATGCGACAATATCGGTTAATCCATTTGGTCAATGCATACCTCGGCAGAATGAACTGGTGACAACCCGCTTCGTAATTCTATTGATTATTGGCGGTCATGTACTATCTCCGAGGGACTATTTTAGTTCATGTTTTCCTGGCTCTTTCTGCCATTCGGTACGGAAGAATGTAGTTTTGAAATTGGTAGGTGGTGCCATGTGGGAAATATTTCGCAAAACTTTGCGGCGACGAAACCAAAAAACCTTGCTTTCATTGAAACTGAGATGAGACGACAGAAAGGTAATGGTATCAAAAGAAAAAAATATAATCTCATTCAAGAATAATGAAATCCTATTATTTTGCACAATCTAGTTGAAACTGATTCGCATTGCGAGAGCAATTTGTCTATAGAGTCAAGGTTTTGCTGCTAACTCGCAGGCGTAAGAACTGACAGTTGTCAAACTGTCTTCAACAGTTGCAAGTTTCAAGAGTAATGCTGTCACTTCGCTAGTTCTTACCTCATGCAGCTCAAAGAAGTCGATGGATAATCATGCATTATTGGAACATTGAGCGACGCAAGTTGAATGTACCGTGATTATTCCAGATGAATGTTATAGCAAAACATGGATACAATGGCATAATGTAAACGATAATTAAAATTAAGTAAGAATTTATTTTTCTTATAGATAGAATTATAAGAAAATGCAGCCAACCGAGTCCCGAGCGGCAAGTGCGACCTCTCATGGTCAATGTACTGACCGATGTCTGCATTTCAAAGACGAAAACCACCGCAGGATAGAATTGTATGCGAACAATCATTTTAAGATAACTTTCTTTGCTGCTAATCATTAAAGGAATATGAAGAAACTTTCAGGCGTCATCGAGAAATGATCTTCGAGAACGAATTAGCGGTCATCGCCAAGTAATCCACACTAAAAAATTCACTGCTCAGCCTCGGGGTACTTTTCTGTTCGTCTTTCAATGAGGCTTGAAAAACATGTGATTTCTATTTGCGATCTCCTTCCAGCTTTTATTTGGACATCTAGATTTGTGATTAGGTAATTGGCATTTCCAGTACACTTTTTAATTGATACTGTCAATTTGTTAAATCAGAGAGAAGGTCTTGTCGATCGCTTTCAAACTTCTCAAAGGTCTGTGCGATTAACGAAAGTGATGCCTATCCAATTAACTGTGCTTCAATGAATATGGAGGCATATTAATTACTAATTTAAAAGAGATTTAATTGAATAACATATCGTTTTCAAGTTCTATTACTCCATTGAAAGTTGCTCTATTATTTTGTGATACATCATAATTCGAGAAGTGAGAAGGCGTCGTTGTCAGCGTCGGCATCAGCGTCGCATTTAGTATGCAAATATTGAATTATGCATACCACGTTCTGTGTAAATAATCCGTCCAAAATTATTATACACTGCACTGCCTCGCTAACAATTGCATGCAATTTTCATTTTACTGCCGTATAGAAAGCATTGCGACTATTGTCTCTAGAGGCGAAAGTTGAATTGATTAGAATTTACTCTGAATCCAAATATTGTAATTAGAATGCATAATGCCGATATATAATCCCGATCGTGTGACCTTTACTCCTCCTCTGTTCGCTCCGAGACAAACTTCTTATCCCCCTCCTCCCTTTTTCTTACCTCCGTTCCGATACTAAGAAGTAAGTGCCGACAACCGAAATTATTGTTAGTGATATCTACACCAGGTGCTAGCAAGGTAGTAATCAAAATCTTAGACTCCCAATTACTTAATTCAAAGCAAAAAAACAAATCCGGACATATAATTTTTCGTAATAAAATGAAGCAGGTTATCAGACACAAAAACTTGTAACTATCCAATAAAGATGAACCTTTTTTAAATATCATTGCGGCTTGTATCGCTATCAAACGTCCTTCAGATCATGGATAACTAACCCGTAGTGTTTTTCTCTTTGCAGAACTAGTTAGTCATCGGTCTCCAAGATCTCCTACTGGATCCAAGCAGTAACAGGTGAATACAAATCTTTTTACCTTTACTTTCATTTCTGTCGCTACCACGCCTGACCTAGCCTTGGATACCAACACTTTTTCAGACCTACAGCTTAGATTTTATTCAATGAAAAACAAACTACACAGTCACGAGCGTCGATTGCATAGTTTTTACTATAATAATTGGATTATGCGCTCGTAATAATCTGGAGGACTTACGTAACGCGGTTATTGTCTTGGAGAGCGAAGAGTACCTACGAAGAGGTGCGCCACAAATGCAAGGACGCCACGATTTAGCCGGTGGCTCTTAAAAATCGATTTAAATACTAATTTTAATTTCTAAATATGAATTACAAGCAGCCCACGTGAAAAATAATATGCATTCAATTTAAAATTTATCCGTAAATTTGTCAGATGTTCACGTTCACAAAGGTATTAAAATATTTATGACACACGATTTGAAGATCCTAATAAGGATATCCATGGTCAAACGTACGCAGGGGTCCTCTTCAGTCAATCTGGTGGAACGTTCCCCATGACTCTGCGTGCGTTTGTAATAAGCTGTTAGCGCGATTATCTTGAATGCGTGCGTTGAAAGACAGAAATATGGTCGCATTGTATTTGCCCGCTGCTTTATTTGGAATTTGGAAGAATGGTACAGCTGACTCTGGCTTGATGCCCCCGCTGCCTGAATACCTAGTCGATGATAGGAACAGATTCACGCATTTTATTTTTAAACCCATTGGTATCCGGCAACACATACTTTGGCGGAGTCACGACTCACGGAGAAGGTATTGTCACAGCAATTGCCACCGAGGCATTCTCTGATTATTTTTAGCCCTCCCTTCTTCTCAAAAAATACCTCGCAGACCTGTCTTCGAACGGTCACTCCCGCGAGAATGTTTAGACAACCCAAAAATGCGTTAGGTTTCTAAATAATTATTCTCGACTCGAGAGAGACGTTTTAAAAATAAATGGAAACGTAATTTGGATAGTCAATTTTGACAAATAAAAGATATATTGCCGACAAATGGAGCCAAAAACTCAAAGAACAATACAAATTGCATCAGTAAACACTTAGTTGTGCAAAAATATGACGCGATTTGCCGACATCGGTATCAATTATGGCGTCACACATCGAATGGAACTGCATCAACGCCTACTGCTGTCCATTGTTCGATATATCATGCATGTCACACCCTGGATCTGCGGGGCACACCCTTGACCGAGGGGTGAACCCCACTGACCCCGCGCCACGGGTCCACGCTGTGATAACATCTTTTGCATTGATTACCATTAAAGTTGTCATTTATCATTTAGCCAAACTATGCTTGTGTGGGTGGCGGGATGGATAAATATCATATATCTGTGATGCAATACAATTTGGCAAGAAAATGATCACGACAAATTATAAGTGGGGCTGAAAGTGGCTTCCACTTAGAGAATGGTGATGAGTATGAACTATTTTAATGGCGTGATGTGGTTCACCTTTGGTTGAAACCATTTTAAAGATCTCATAGATTCAAAAATCAATTACCGATTGTGTTTCCATTCAATAGTTTGTCTGAGGTATTTAGAAACCGTTTGGAGCACATAGGTACGTACAATGGCATTGTTTCTTAAAACTAATTAACACATAACTTACAACTGTAAAAGAACTAAAGAATTATGCCCAAGATACCTAATCGGAAACTATTCTTTATACCACCTACGACTAAAAGTTTCTTGAGATGGAAAATAATGACAAAGACATTAACATAGAACAACAGACACCTTCAGTGCTCCACAAGGCAACGACTCATTTGATCGTATGTTTGATCGTACCCTCCCCATGACCGTGCCGGATAACACCAATAAACCACATGGCAATTCCCGGGGCAGGAGCCGTAAATAGCAAGCGTCGACGATACAATCGAATCGCGCCTCCAGCAACGCGAACCAGAGAACTCGCAGAGGTCAAACAATGTGTCATCGTTTGAACGTCTACAAGGAAACGCCGATTTAATTTCGCGCACGCTTTCGCGAAGCAATAAAACGCCCACAATGGGCGATTTGTTTTAACAATAAGATGATTGAAATGTGACTCATGGCGGTTGCTCGTAAGGCGTGATAATTGAGGTTCAATTACACTCAAATTTTGGTTCAACATGAACCAACGATGTCTTTAAATTCTGTAATATACTTTCTTTTGGGTCAATCATTTACATTTGCATGTAATCTACCTGTAATTAAGTCTATTAATAGGTAGAAACAATTAGCATACTTTTAAGACAGTTTACTTTTGATTGAGATACACTGCCTGTATTGCCTTTGACAGGCCCACTTTCTTGGCCGCTCATATTAATTTATTAAACCATTTCCCAACCGAAGACTAGATTCTGTAAGCATCTTTAGTGATAAATGTTAAATTTAAGTGATCACCACACCTTAAAATGTATTTCAGTGAGAGGACAGCCGATAAGAAATTAGAGCACACAAGAAAATTGTGTTAAACTAGACGTATTTCAAACTTTCAATCAATTATTAGGTTCTTTCTTGGTTTCTACTGGCGTATTGGCTTTTAAAAGTTACATGTGGTGTCACGTACAGTTCGGGAGTTCTTTCTGAGCGACTTTCTGTAAGAAACTATGTCGTTCCTCCGCGTTTTACGCATAATTAGTCTAATTATGTCATTTGTCTTACCTACTAGGCGTAATTATAATGTAATGGACCCGTCAATTAGCCTCGAGATTGGAATAACTCTTACGCAGACCTTACGCCAGTGAATGTTAAATTGTCCTCAACAAAGAATTTGCCAAATAACTTGACTCTTTTTGCGACTTGTAATGTAATACAGCAAAACATTTTTAAATTCGTACTCCGAGACGTCGTCTTGTCAGACGGATTGGAGGAGGAAAGAATTTCCAGACAACAAAATAAGCCAGCCCATTAAAGATAATTTGAAGCGAATAGCATGGAACATGCAGACCCCCATTGGGGTTCAAGCCAGGACCCTGAGGATCATCTCTTGCGAGTTATACGAGTCATTAGATGCATAAATAAAAAAGTAGAGATCCGGCTCAATATCGACTGATCACAGAACGACTTGATGGCTTCTAAATACAAAGTTGCTCTTTCTTACACATTAGGCCATGAAATGCACAAATAATTTGCAGTATGCACACTTCAATTAGTGTTAAAATAAATGTCGCTCCGTATACTTAAAAATATTTCCTCACACTTTGTGATACAAAGGTCCAACACAACCTTATACAGAAAAATGTTTAGCAAGAACGAAACATGTTAAGTTATTGGGAGTACAAACTTAGCTAATTATATTTCCATTCACTGCAACCTGAGCCAGATGCTCAGCATGAATGGCGAGTATTAATTTGTTTGACCACATGAGCTTCATCCTTCACAACCTTTTATTGTCCATCTTACAGATTCAGGGTCAATTACCAGTGCCATAACTGTTTGATAAATGCTAGCAGATAAAATACCGTGACACGTTATTATAAATCAGAGCTCATATTGGCTGCATTTTACTTGTCCGACTCTAGGTAATGCAAGGAATGCCAGCATGGTAAGTGGTAGATAGTTATTGCAGTTCGTGGGTGCATACACAAACACGACACGTGTGTATTCTGTGCCAAGGAGTGGCCCAAGCGACGTGAATATGGAGAGAGACTTCAACGCACTAAGTTCTGCCCATCTAAGAATCAATACCATCTCAAACAGCAAATATGGTTGTATAATATTATTTCCAGTTGGCTTGGTATTTACGCCGTACTTAAACACGACTCCACCTTCCATCATCAAGGTTCACTCGTAAATTTACGCGGGATGCAACACATTCGAGCATCAGAATAATAGGCGATGATTTACGTGTGGCTATTAAAACTGAAACTTTCGGCCAAGCCAAGTTTTCCTGGTTCTAAATTTGAACTAAAAGCGTTGCGAGTTAAGAAATGTTGTGTTTCTCGTGATTTTCAGTGGGTGGACGCCATAAAACTGTTGGATACTACACTCTAAAAAAAACAAATCACTGGGAAGATACTGACAAAGAGATAGCTAATTGTTACATCAGTTAATTTACATATCCACCTTATACAGCATAAAAAGGTTTTTAAAATGGTCAGTTGAAAGTGAAAATTCAGAAATGGCGAACAGCGAAACACTTTTACTTGAACTGAGCAAAGTTGAGAACACGCAAAAAGACGGTGCTTATAGCTTTGTTGGGATATCAGTCACACCTGAAATCTGTAACTATTCAACGCTTTTGTTGAAACTAACTATTTGTTAGCAGAGAATACAAATTTGAACAAGGAAAATTGTCAATGCAATTTAGAAGCGGGCTATTCGAGGTGTTCATCGCAAAGTCTTGAACCGTGACGTTGTGCTCTGGATAAAAATAATAGGATAATATCGTACTTATTGCAACCAATAGAACAATGATTTTGTACGCTTATCGTTTCGAACAACTTGTAGGTTATATGTTCTGTTTGCTTTGTTTGTTGGGTTCGATTTGGTTGGCGTTATTTTCAGCGCTTCGTGACAAACAGAAGAGAAGATTGTTTCCTTTAAAGATGTCGAAAGCCAAGCCACGAGGTGACAGTCGTGCCTTTAAGCTTTCGAGTTTATTCTTTGTTGGATTTGTCACTTTCTTGAGGCTGGCCGATTTCAAATAGGTAATCACTTTATGACATGCAGGTATGAAAATCATTATAAAATATTCGCTATCGGAATGGATAAAAATACTATTTTCATTGCAGCTAATAAAAAGATATCGCTATGAATTGAACAATGATTTTCAATATTGTCTCGTTAAGTTACATAAGAAGTTGAATCAAGAAGACACTAATTTATGTTGGTTACAATGACATTACTCAATATCACCGTTATAGATGGTCAGTATGCGATGAAAACAGTCTCAGTACATTAATCAGACAAAATCACAGCAAGTAATATACAATTGCAAGTCTTATGATGTTTAATACAACACAATGTGCACACTTCTCGGAAGCCATCCTGCAGTGACCGGCTTGAACCGGCATGAAGATCAATTCCCACCAATCACCATTACCCTTTGTGTTGCAACTTGTCCATATTGCCTCGATATTATGGCTAAAGCTCGAAACAGTCTCTCATATTCAACATTCCATAATCAAAATTTCTTAACACGCCTACCTTAAAAGGTTTTCCATGATGTTAATTATAATAATGCCGAGAATAATTATTAAATATCCGAGTGGATTTTGATGAATAATGGATATGAATGGACGTATAACCTGCCTGGCTGACCCTTCGCACTGAAATCTAGAATTACTCGAACATTATTTTTATTACTCTTCAAGTCATTATTGTCTCAGTCTGAAAGAATTGTCTCGTCTTTGTGTGTGATCATGCATGCATCCTCTTGAACTAAACACCTTTTTATTACTAACTTGCATCCATGGTTAGATACCGAGTTGAGTGAAAAAGCAATAAAGTAAACAGTTCTGTTTCGTGTTTTTTTTGTGGTCTGTTTGGTTCCATGGAAAAATGTTAAAAAATCTTCAATTACTGATCCAGCAGCTTCTTTATAAAGCAGACAGTTAATCAACGACTTCAATTGGCAGGTGGGCTCGTGGAACCACACAGAACGTCACAAATCACGATAGAAAAAGTAAAACAAATAATTGCATTGCAATTCGAACGTGATGCATGTTTGATTCAAATTCCATCGAAATTTACCACTAGAAAAAAATCTACGCACTGGTGAAAATTGAATGTTTTCATAGTTACAGTCACTGTCGATTGACTTGGGCTGTTCTTTCAAGCCACGTGGAGGACCGTAGCTAAGCAAGGCGTGTAAGAAACGGGATAAGACGCCAGCTAACTGGCGAGCCGTGAGGTGAGGTGACACTAAATTTGTGCCAACAGGAAAAGATGTCCAGGGACGTGCTAAAAATGAGTAGTTAGAGTCTGTCGTGGTGAAATATTTAGCATACCAAATGTTAAGCCTGCATATTCCTAGTCTTGGCTTGATGTATAAGTATAATCGTAACATTTTCTGCAACGGCCTGCTTGGAGTCTAATTTTGAGATGGTACGAAGCGAGAAAACAAAAAGCTTTCTCGCTTTTTTATTTTAATTCAAACATATGAAAGCATAATCGCGTTCAAAATCAGCGGGAGATTTCGTTCCGAAAAACAAATCGGCGACAAAGACATTTTCTTTGACGTATGACGTCAACGAACCTTTTTGTCACTGCAACATGTGCAGTGAAAAGTGTCGTGCCTTCTAGAACAAACATTGCAGCATATATTTACCCTCGCTTCTAATTTTTGACCAACTTGCCATTCCGTTCCAGTTGCTTCATAATCGAAAATCCACGATATAATATGCCAATACAAAGCTTGTCGAATTTTCATTTGCGTCGGCCACAACTTTCGTGACATCCTAAAGGTTTTCTTTTCTCTTTGTAGCTAGAAATAACATGCACAACAACCTTCGACAAAATGTCACCTGACCTTCGTAACCTTCACGCGCGCTAAACAATGCAAGTAGCAATTCACCGCGCAAACAGTAATTAATAAATCCCTTGTAATTAAATAAATCATGTATAAGATTCCTTACACATATGCCTTGCATATCTACGCAGTACCGCTAGACCTAAGACGTGATTTTTAATATCAACTTGCCTCTGACTTCGCACATTGCTCAGTTACTCATCAATCCTCCTGGAGTCAGGCAATTGCAACACACTTTTCTTCACAGTTGAATTCATCATGAAAATATGTAGCATGTGTGGGAGTTTTTCGTCATTTGCATAATCCATAGGTCTCTTAACGAGGAAGAGCAATTTTGACCGCTAGGGGAATCCGCAATAGGCGCAAGCTTCAATTATATCAGTTTTTTAGATGCTCGCATTCTGTAGTGTTTTGCATTTTCTCGTGTAGGAACAAACACACAAACAAACGTGTAACTCAACGCAGGAATTTCAAACAAGTGAAACCCGCCGCGTGTCCTCACGGATTGTCGTGAAAAGAAAAGACGAACTAGACATGTCACATATCTGAACGTTTACTTCTTCGGAAACAATTTTCGAAAGCAATGCTGCACATTCTACCGACGCGATGAATTTTTACCTCCAGTCCAGCAAGATATCATTGTCTGCAACGTAATGAGCGCACGGTAGGTACGACAAGTTTCTCGCCAGAGAGACACGCAAGGCATTGTTTTGCGGGGGTTGTACGGGTGATGCTTTGTAAGAAGCCATGTTAAAGAGCAAACGCACTTGATGGTTATCTTCACTCGCTTTCCAATCAGTTCCACAGCGTGTTTATGAGGTTTCACAAGTTCACAACTATGATCATTGCGCCAGCTAAGGCACAATAACAGTACATCCAGGTAGTAATTACTCGATCATTTTCTCGCAATTAATTGAATTAAAATACAGTGTAGTCGGTAACGTTTAATTGTCTTTACACATTGTCGAGCCATACCGTCGTCATGTGGAGTTACGGTTCGTCATGCGGATCGATACTATTTTTACCATTAAAAAAAACACGAAAAAAGGGATGGGCGATTGTGATATGATCCAACGCCTTTTTGACTCATAGAGCGTAGCAATAACGGAGGTTAAAGAAATTACCTAGAAAACGCAAATCATGGATTGACGTAAATGCCGACACAGCATCTTATCATCAGGAGTTAGGCGACATTGCGATATTTCCTTCAAAGTTTGAGAAAAACTCTTTGCTAAGACTTTACTGGCACCATGTAATACCTAGCATTTAGGTAAGATATGTTCCATTGTTGGTATCGCGGGCATGCTTGTAGTTGCTTCGTAATTATCTCTATCAAAATGTTGTTTAACTAGGCTGGGTGGTCGCTTGCCTCTTGCCCACAGTATACACGTGTTAAATTGCTTACCTGGAAGAAGCTATGGCGCGTGATGGCACATTAGCTGTTAATAAACCAATTTAGACATATTATTGTCTGTTTGTATATTGTATATACGTGCACTTTTCTTGTTTGAGGTTAAAATTGACATATCCGCATCCTCAAACTTCGTAATGTCTATTGATGGCGCCATTAACATTTCTAACAAAAAAATAAAGTTGCTTCTACTTGGAAATAACAAAAAAAGGTTTGAGCACCATCACAGACTCTACCCAAAATGTGTGCATTTTACTCGGTGAATGTGGAGATATTGTTTCTGAAATGTGGGATTTCCCTCCTGAGTTCCAATAGATGTTCAGCTGTCCAAGATCCAACAGGTTGGGTAACTGTGCATGTCCACGATTTCCTGCCCTTTACACTTAATTCGTATTGCAAGAAATAAATCGAAATGTCAGTGAATCAGAGTTGCCAACAAGAAATTGTGCAGTCATATATACTTTGAATTATGTAGTGTGAACCGCTAATTAACAATCTCGATTGATTGATTGAGTAGGTATACACGTAAAAACCGAGTGACAAGACTAAAATTGAATCTATCCTTGGGCAAATAAGTCGAAAGTTAAAGGTGATACTTGTTCTTGGCTACAGAAATACTCGTGTCCTCGGCAACTATGGTTACTATGGTTACCGCTGGTTACTGCATAGGTAACGCCCTGTCCAGTCCCTGCCCGCATGTACCAGATCACGCTTAAATACCGCGAATTAAACAAGGCAAATAATATAACGGTACTACTGGAATTTTTATTTGATAAAGATAGGTATAACCATGGTGCAGCCTGCCAATTTAAGTTTGAAATCGCATGAAAAAGCTGTGATAAAAAGTGTCAGATCACGGCTCGCCATGCCTTGACGTAGCGAACCCGTAATTAGGCTGATATAACCTAATCTTGGGACTCGATCACTGTATTACTGTTTGATATACCTATCCATACGTGTTTTGTTGCTGCCACTTTATTGACTTAGCTGGCGTCGTTATTGTTTGACACAGGACGTGCGAGAACATAAAGATTTGTATCAATTCTGTAAGGGGGGGGGGGGGGGGGGGGGGGGG